>VYZT01027639.1:200772-279720 GCA_013400735.1 Pomatostomus ruficeps | reverse complement strand
CCCTCACATGTTCTCACATCCTCCTCCTTCTCTAACTAAAAGCAGCTGCGTGCACACTTTGTTTTGATTTTTCCTTAAATATGTCATCACAGAGGCGTAACCAACCTTTCTAATTGGCCCAGACATGGCCAGTGACATGTCCATCATCTTCAGAGCCATCAGAGATTGGCTCTGCTGGAAATGGTGAAGAACTCCAGAAACTTCTCACAGGAGCCATCTTTATGGCCCCCTCCCCTCTACTAAAACCACAACAAACACTCAGACTTTAGAATAGGTCTTGGATACAGCAACACACTGCTCACATTCTACCTTTGTAAAAACAGCTCAACTGGGAGCAAAGGCAACTCCTTTGAATCCAGTCTATAAGCTGTTCCCTTTGCCATTGCCTTTTGTTGAGCAGCCATTCTGAGTTATAATGCAATCTTACAAAAAAGCATTTGCATGGATTTTTTCATACTTTTAACAGTAGTTCAGTCATTTAAATCCATGGTAAAAGAAATCAGTATTGCAGACTCCCAAAGGCCACCATGATTCACATGCAAAGTATGTCTGTCTATTTCACTAGTATTTCCTAAGAATAGTTACTATCTGCCAATTTACACACAAATCCATCACTGACAGGGAGGTCATATGCCAACAGCGTATTTCTCCACTGTCTTTAATTTAGATTTATAATAGTATTTTTTTCACAGATAAATACAAGTTGGCAAAATACTGGTCTTACTGCAAAGAGCTTCATTTTCCTTAAGGGAAAGTAGATGCCAAATTGTGATAGAATGCCAGAAGGCCATAAAAATGGAATTATAAGTCCACAGATATTCTATGGTAAGTTGACTAAATTTTTTTTTTTTCCCTGCCAGGGGGATTATAGCTGAATTGCTGCATCTGCAAAATCCAAAGTCCTTTGCTGCTACAGAATTATTTTCTACTTGGGTCCAAGCCTTATGGTAGTTGGCTTCCCAGTCAGTCATACACTATTTACAAATCTTTGAGTATAAGTCTGTTATGAATACATTAACTGTTCTCTTACCTTCAGAACTCATTAGCGACAGGAACAAGTCTTCTAATGGTATTTTCCGCTATATGCCCCCTGCATATGCTAAACCTGCTGTGCCACTCAAAAGTGGTGTATTTTCAATGTTAGCCTTATTTTAAAGAGTGAATTGAAAAAACGAATTGAATATAGGGGAAAAAAATCTTAAAAAAAACCCCTAGACCATGTTGACCCAGTAGGTAGATATCTAATGGGTCTTTGTGATCTCTGCCTAGATACAGGGATTTATTACCAGAACACTGCAGACTTTTTAGCCCTGCTTCTAAGGAAATTGAGGAATACACAATCACATTGTATAGGCATTCCTTAGCCACCCTTGAACCTCTTGGCCAGTTTTAAGCAACTTTGACAGCTGGGTTCAGGGAAGAAAGAGGTCTCAGAGGCAGAAGTCCTGAAAATCAGAGGCTGGGTAGGTACAGAAGACAGAGAGGAGTATTATGCCCACCCTGGGAGGCAACAGGCTGTTGTCCATCCCCACACACCTAACTCACATCAGCCACAGCCTGGGCTGATGTTTACCCACCAGGCTGGCAAAAGAGAGCAAACATGGCATGCTGCAGGAGCTGAGAGGGATTAGAGGATGGAGGACACAAACACACACAAACCCAAGCTCTCCCACTGAGGCCACTTGGTTTTTCATAACTCTTTTCTCAGACAACATCAGTGAGTAGAAAATTTGTGTTTTAATTTGTAAGGCAAACATATATATAATTATGAAATAGTATACTCTGCCAGGCTGGCTATAAGAAATAGGCAGAGTCTGGTCATGTGGGGCTAAATGGTGTAAACTGGACTCATTCCACCAAATTCAGTGGAAAAATGGCCTGGAAAAGATCACACACCTCATGGAGCCCAAAGAACACAGGTGAGAAGTGAGACCAAGATGGATGGGTGCCTCCCTTTCCCTGCAGGTCCCAACTGCATAATGCCATGACTTCTTTGTGAGCAGGCAGGGTACTCTCCCTTCCTGGACTCAGCAGCAACTCCTTCAAATCCCTCATCAGAGAGAGAGGCCACTGCCACATTACACTGGAGCAATTTAGACAAGAACTGTATGGGAGTTCTTAAATCTTGTATTTCAGCTCTGCATTTTGCTATGTACTGCACAGATAGCCAAACTTTTATAATTGTAATCAGATTTTACATATATATATATATATATATATATATGTATACACATTTCTCCTCAATGGTAAATTCAGTCTTAGGTACTGAGAGAGCAGACTGCAGTGATTTGCTTTTAGCTGGTTAAGCAGTCTGAAGTGATCCAAGAAAGAGAAATCAAAGAAAATAGAACATTATTTCACTCTTCAATCAGTTTGCCTAGTTACAACGCTCTTGCCAAACAAAAATGTAATATCTCTGCTAAAATTAGGATATTAGTTCTAATTACCAGGCACACAAAAATCTTAAAATTCTGGAGCTGAACTGATAATGTTGCTATGGAAATAAGCTTAATTACTACAGACCAGCTAACAAACTTCTCAATGCTGCTATCTTTACAAGCTACCTCCGCTCCTGAAAATTTGTGGTTTTTTTCCTCCCCCAAATGGCACTAAATATCTCTCATGTTAACAGTAATTAAATTCAGACATTCCAAGTCTGAGGCTATTCTGAGAATTGCTTGACAGAGGCTAAGGCAAGAGAAAGACAGAGAGCAGTGCTTCAGTGTAACCATTCCAAACAGTTAAAAACACATCTTTATCAATGTACTAATTCAAACACACTAGGCAATGCAAATTCCCCCTGTACACAACAATGAATGCTTGTCCCACACATTTTCTCCCCCTCACACACGAGAAAATTTATGAGATGACAAGCCAGGCAGCAGAGGCTTTTCCTGCACTCCCCAGACTTTGGTTACCAATTACTCCTTATGAACACGTAAGCAACGCATGATGAACACGTCCCACTGGCTACCAGCCCACAGGCAGCAAAATGCAATTACTCAAAGTGAACTCCACAAACACTCAGGGGCTGAAAATCCTTCCTTTCCAGAATTTGGAGGTAGTCTGCATATTTTTCACTGATGGAAAAAGAACTCAAATTTATCAGATAATTTATACACCATGAATAATTGAAGTAGTCTTAATAAACAGCTGAAATCAGAAAACCCACAAGGAGAACATTTTACAATGTTCCTTCTTGGTGGCCTGCAATACAAACTTGCTTACACCCAATATGCCAAATGTTATTCTGCTGACTTTAGTTTAATTACTCCTAATTTATACTAGTCTGAAAGCAAAATAATTTGTTTAATTTCCCGAAGGATAAAAATACTGCTCAGTTCAGAACATTAGCTTTTTAAAGGATTCTCCATTCACATTATTTTCCAAAGATTTTCTTAAATCTATTTAAAATCAATGCATGCTTGCCAAATTGTACACAGTAATAATTCAGAGATAATTGGTCTCAGAATACTTTACCAAAAATTGAAGCAAAAATGTCTCTAAAATTCTGACACTCTGAAACCACAGTTAGATCATAGAAAACATTTTCAAATTGGTTCAGAGTTGAGGAAACACATTTGCTAGTTACTACATATTTTTTTCTTAGTGAAACTGCAGAAGGTACATCAGTTCTTGGATTCACAGAACTTAAGCCCAGAGGAATGAACCAATTATCTGGTCTGACCTCTGTATACAAGCAGTTATTAAATTTCATTCATTAGCTCCTTTATGGAGCCATAGAAGTGGTGACTTACTTCCAGCTGGAATTTCAATGGTATCAGCTTTCAGCTATTAGTCCTTGACAGTCCTTTCTTCACCAGTCTTTTACTGTCACTATCCCTTTATGGTCGAGTTTATATATGACATCAAGTCACCTCTCAGGCTGTCTTTGAGGTGTTCAGTGCTTGTCACAGTGTTATTTCCATGGTTCCTTTCTGCACTTTCTTCAGTTTTTGATGTTCTTTTTAAAACAAGGACATAAATTCTTCAAAGAAAGGCCAAAAAAATCTGGTTTTCCTACCCTGTGGTTTATATGCTCAAAGATTAAAATCAGCATTTGGCTATAACCTCACTAGAATGTTTCAGCTTTCCACCAAATACTTGAAGAGAGTGAAAGTAGCATCACGTAGAACTTGTTTCTGTAGCCAGGTGGATTGCTTCAGGCTAACTGGCCTCATTAAACATAAGCAATGCCTCTTCCTCTAGCTTAGGCTTCCTAAAGGAAACTTGGTGTCTATCTGATGTAGAGGATAAGTTCCGCTAGAGCCAGTATTGAGTATCCCATACAGACGTGGGACCTATAGGATATAAAACAGACTCTGAAAACCCATCTGCGGAGTTTAACTTACTATCGTTTTTAGCAATACAGTTGTTGACATCCGTGCAAAAAGCAGGTGCTGCTTAAAGAGTTCAGGAGTGTTAGCAGCCACCTGCACTGGGGTGCTGCTCAGCAGCAAATACCCTCATTTGGCCCAGAGAGGTAGCATGCACACCATGTGAAAGGAAGAAACACAGCTGATGTGATCTTCATTACTTCAGCTGCTGCTCCTAGAGCAAGTCCTCAGGTCACACACAGTGCCCTGCAGATTGCTGCCTAAGGATAAATACTCAGGAAAAAGACGGATGGTGCACCTGTAGGCACATCAAGTGCCAGAAGAGGCAGAAGGCAGGTTTGAACCACACCAGGTGTGATGCAGAAATCTTCAGGTTAGCTGTTCATAAGCTACTTCTGGACTCTCCTGACTTACTAGCTTAATACTTACTAGCTCATTCCTTATTAGCATGCTAATGCAGCTCTACAGTCTGCGGGACTTGCTGTGGTGGGGACATCCAGCACATCTGCAGCAGCAGCTAAGGGAAGGCCCAGCCCTCTCACAGTTCTCACAAGAAATGTGCCCCAGTAAATAAGGGGCAGGAAAATCAATTCCTGAAGGAAGCAAATATCACCTGATCTCCCCCCGAAGGGCCAACCAGGAGAAGGTCTGTATTGAGCTCTCCAAATGTTTCCACCCACATGGCTGTAAGGAAAAGAGGAGCCAGACAGTTTTCTCAGCAGTCACTAATACACTGAGCCAACCAGTGAGTCCTCCATGCCAACTTCTGAGACGTGTAAAGCAATGTCCATAGTCTGCAGGTGCACAGGTTAGTCTTGGCCCAGGTGCCTGACATGCACACCAGCTCTGGGAACAGGGCAAAGGTGACAAGGCTGCAGCTGGTCAGGAAGAGATGCTGGCCATCCTCCATCCCCACCTGCAGCCATCCTGCCCCACGTCACAGCCCTCAGACTTCGCACAACAAACTCTGCCAGCCCAGGTAAGTGCACCCCCAACCCCCACACCACTTAATTTTGACTAACCTCTTCCAGCAAGAAGCATGTGATACGATTTCCCAGCAAGAAATCAGTTTGAGCCCTGCATGCCTCTTTCAGATTTGTTCCTGCTAACATTGCCAGCCAGCCCTCTACTGCTCACGCAGACATCCTCTCAGCCCCTGTTCCCACAAGAGCAGCAGCCACCCAGACTCTGCACTCAGGCTGGGAGTCCTTGTCCTCTCTGGAGGTGCAGCAGCTCCACCTGCTCCCTCCTCCTTCAAACCGCCCCATAACCCTCATCTCCCCACGACGCTGCTCAAAGAGAGATGGCAGCACTCCCCGTGCATCCCAAGGGCAGTCCTTGGGGACAGCAGAGCTTCTTGCACAGTGCCTGCTCGCACGAGCAGCATCTCTGCTTTCCCTGGGCACTCTCCTCCAACATAATTGTGCTTTCCTGTGGGAAAATAAAAGCGCTGCAGTGAGGCAACTGCAAAGTAACAGAATGAATATAGGGTGGGAAGGGGATGGGGGGAGTAAAACTGTGTCTTTAACCTTATTCTTGACTTGTATTTGGCTTTGAGTGCTCCACTATGCAACTTTAATAGAGTTTCCCTGCAGTGGGGTTACATGGATCCGTGCAAGCACCTGCAGCGTCAGCAGACTTGGAGAGGAGGATGGGGCACGCCTGCTTGGAGACTTTTCCACAGAAAGTTTCCAGAGCTCTGACATCCCCACTGAGATGACAGGGCACCAATCTTCAAAGGCTCTTCTGAACTCCCTATATGGAGCTGAGTTTATTTACTTTGAGGACATTCATCCCCTACAGCCAACAGGGAGCACAAGGTCACGAGCTGCTACAAGAGAAAGGTCTGCTTGCCATGACCTTGCATTCCCTGAAATTGTTGGAAAGCTTTCTGAGACAGCTTGGAGCAGTGCACTGGATCAGGCGGCTAATTATAAAACTTGACTGACTTTGCAAACATACTTGACTCCCATGGAGATTGACAGCAGGGCTCATAGGGTTTGTGTTGTGTATGAACATCAGCTGGTTTTCACATGATCATCAATATAATTTCCCCAAATTTGTAGCACACTGAACTCCCTGCTGTGCAAACATGATCAGGCCATCAGGTTTAAAGTTCCATATGATTCCCACCTTCCCAGGGAAGCATCTTAAAAATCACTTTAAATGCTAACATTTCCTTTTCCACTTTCCTCTCTCAAAAACATTGTTTAGTGAATCTGTAAAACCTCTAAAATCAGGTTGTCATCTTTGGACATAGGCCATGTTTGGAATTTCTCATTTACAAAGGCAAATATTTCACGAAGTTCTGGCCATCTAAATCCAGGAAACTGTGTAATGAAAACTATGTTACAATCTTTTCTATGGTTGTTGCCTCCTATATACTTTATAGTTGATATATTTATAGTACAAGGAGATGTAAAATATATTTACCTAGATAGTAGTCAGTCAAAAAAGAACCAGCACAGCATAAGTCCACAGCAGATTTTAGCTTCTGCCTGTTCCAGAGAATAATAGCTGGCTGTCTGGCTCCGCAAGTAATGGATTACACATTCACGCACACAAAACACACAGACACCTGTGCAAAATGAGCAGTCTGATTCTCTAAGAAAATGTGGGCATTCCCTTAGGCAAATTTTTTCCCTCTATCTACTTGCAAAGGCAGTACTAAGCAGAATATGTGGTATTGGAAACTATTCCATTCTGAATGACTGATGTAATTGCATTTGGATTTTACCACGACCTCTACATATCCCCAAACCCAAGGCAAATTTAACCGAATGGGATGCCATTCCATTCACCTGCAGAGATGCTTCCCAGACGAATTTGCAAGTCCTTTAAAGTGAGCATCATTTCGTGATTCCCTGGTTGCCACCCAGTTCAGACTCATTACAGCACTTCCATTACTGCCCAGCCAAACAGCAGATAGCATTTGAAAATGTTGTTAATGGCATTGCAATACCCTATATGAAGAAGAGTCAAATCTAATATGCCAGCACTCATCCCAGCCCAACAAATAACACTGGCTAACAGTAGCAAAACTGGCATTCCATCTAAGTGCAAAGTACTTTCAAAAATGTCTTATTAAGGCATACAGTGCAGCAGCAGGATACCTACCAGCTCAGTCTGGTAGGTAAGTTGGCAGCTACGGCCTTGGCTGAGGAGCCCGCATGAGCAGCCCAGAGCACTGCTGCTCAGGGACGGAGCAGCTGCCTTGGAAAGGGAAGAAAGAGCTGAGATGGAGATAGAAGCATGCCCTACCTGGCCTGGGTTCACAGCCCCTGGAGGCAGTGGAGTTGGAGCAGGGAGAATGGGCCCTTGATCAGTTTTTACTAATGGTGATACAGAATCTGAACTGTTATGGGATGAAATGAAGGGCTCCACACAGCCACTCAGAAATCCAGGATGGATGTACAGGCATCTGTGCCCACAGCACACGTGCAGCCACTCCTGAGTGCTGTGGTGGCAACAGCCTTCAAGGAACTGAGGCTACATAAGAGCAGCTGTGAGCACTCATGGTGCCCTGAACAACAAAGTAGAAGAGAACATGCCTGGGCAAACCAAGACACATGGAGTACTGGATTAAATCTAGTCCTCAGATCTCTTTCCTTCTTTATAATGCACAGAGAGAGACTCCAAGAGCAGGCTGCTGCATTTTCTTTAAATTCAGTCCTTGTCTGCAGTATTTATTTGAAAGACCCTCTTGATGAGTGAGGAACAAGGAGAATGATGGCAACCACAACAGTGAACTCTGCTTGAGGTAAAGAAATCATTTTGATCAAATAGGCTAACTCTGTTTTTCAGCAATGTTAACCTCTGTCTTGTATGGATGCCATATAAATAGCTGGAAGAAAAGACATGCTTATTAACAATCAAAACTTTCCAGGCTTTCAATTAAGGAACAAAAAAAAAAGCTAGCTAGTCACATCTATGTCCTCTGAAAGATTCCAAAGAGGGGAGAAATTATAGGACATTTCCAATACTTTTTTTGAAAAAGAAATTGAGCACAAGAAAACTAAAAATCTTTCAAGTGACTTTGAATACTCCTGATGAAACAAGAGCAAGTACAAGTAAAGCTTGAAGGATTTCTATGTATGCACCTGACATTTTCTATCTTGCTTCTGGAGTTACCTCAAAGAGGTGTTTTTGTTTGTTGTTTGTTTTGCAGAGATCAGAAATACAAATAAAAAAAGAAATTAGGGAGAAATCTAGCAAATATTGTCACATGTCTTTTCAAAACCAGATCACAAACTGCATCACTGGATCACTGCTTTCATTACAAATGCTTCATTCCAGGAGCTCACACCTTTCTAGTATTCAAATGAGAGCTAAGTGCTAGAAGAGGATGGACATCCAATGCGTATTTTGTTTTCTTCGCACGTATTTTTTTCAAGAAGATGCTCGGATACAGCAGATATAGACCCAGAGTTACAACGGCAGAGATGTGCCTCCATTCTTCCTCTCTGCCTTGCAAGGTCTCCCGAGACCCTCAGCACAGGCACACCGGACTCTGTGCTTTGCACAGAGCCCCTCCTTCAGGCCTCTTAGGTACCACCACAGCACATAAGCACAACAGTCTCTGTCACCCCTTAGATTACTTAGGACAAGACCTTTTACCCTTCCAGGATGTAAATTACCAGCTGTCAAGTGGCCACAATGGCACTCAGCTCCACATTAAGAAGAAGCACTACAGAAATATTAATCAGTTCTAATCAATACCAGGTTCTGTGTCTGAAACGAGCTGCTGGCAGCAAAATGGCAGCAGCAGAGCTGAGGTTCTCCAGCGAACACTTTTGGTACAAGGGGAAAACCACTGGCCCCAAAATGTCCCTCACATTTAAAAGCAGGCTAGCAGGAGTGAGGCTGAGGGGGTACCAACCTGAACCAGCTAGCAAAGAGAATGGGTTTTGGTTTCCAATGCTATCCACACAATCATTTTCAATAATCAGGATCCCACGCCAAGTCTTCCAGCCTGTGCTCTCCCAGTACTGCTGGGACCCTCAGCATTGACCCCAGGGCAGCATCTCCCACGGCAACCCATTCCAAACCCATGGAAAACAGACCATGTGTTACATAGGTGGATTTGAACCCCTGAAAACAATAATGGCCGTTTCATTTCAAGAAAGGGAGAAGAAGGGCTGAGAAGAAAGGTTCATTACTCAGTGGAGGAAATGTGACATGGCCCAAAACTGAATGACAGAAACACATAGCCAATAAGATACATATTTTAAAAATAAGCTATTGTTAGCAGAACAAGTCCAAGCACAATTCAGGGAAGGAACATAGAGCAACCAGACACTGGTAATACACTCCACACAGTACAATGACGGACAACAAACCTGTCTGAACCAGTACAGCAAATTGGATGCAGCTTCCTGCATCTTTCATGGACCACCAGCTGCCATCTGTATGTTTCCATATTCATCTATCATTATCTCATACTTGTTATAATTGTCACAAGCTTCATGAGAACACCCCTCACAGTGATCCCAGTCTCTCTTCCACATAAAAATCAATGTCAAAATCAGAGTCCCAATGGACTAAGCCTTCGTTATTCCTAATTGTGGAGAGACAACCCTTTTTTTTTCCAAACAAGTTAAGAAGCAGATGACTTTGATATTAAGATGTTCAAGAAAGACTATTTTACTGTAGCATTTGGGAGAATAAAATATTTTTAATAACACTAAAATATTGCTTGATTTTGCCTTTTATTTGTATTTTTGGTATAATAATTACCTTATTTTAACCTCCCCAAAATAATAAACAAAACTATATTATTTTGTTTTGAACATGCAGGGGTATCCTGGTCCAGTTTCAAAATATTTTTGAATGTTTTATAAAATTAAAAATTCATCCAAACTTAAGAGTTTTGAGTTGGGCCCATCAACATTTTCTGAGGGGAAAAAAAAAAGAAGAAAAATAAACCAAAGCCTACATCACAAACATGTTGATCAGCTCCTGAAAAGATGTGCTTTTAAAGAATCCCATCTGAGCTGGCAGGAGGCATGAAATATTAAATGCTTTTAAAAGAAAATAAACAGTCTTTCTACGCATTCATATCCAAAGATCCTGAATTTTTTGCCTTTCTTACCTCAAAAACAGAGACATATAGGTAGACAAATTGGGATTACTTACAAGTTGATACTGAATTTTCAGTTCATAGCTCTGTAATACAGTAGGATGCTCAAACATCAGAAATTTTTAACAAATCAGTATTAACTGTGAATTGTTACTAATTCTGAATTCCTGGTGGTTTTGCCACTTTAAATTAGGTACTAGATGAGATTAGATGAGGGGTGGTTTTTTTCATTGTTTGCTTATTCTTGTGCATTTATGAAAGCAATTTTCTAGTTCTTTAAAAGATCCCAGGTAAAACACTGTAGAAATTGAACACACAAAATATTACAGTAAAATACAAAGAGACACAGCACTACATCTTCTCATAAATAGCTCTCTTATGAATTGTGCATCCCAAAGAGAAATTAATACAAATCAATTTTCTTCTGTAAGATATAATTTCATTCTTTCCAGCTTTCCAGTGACCTGAACCACAGAAATAATCATCAATATTTTACCCTGACACCCAGACATCCATTACAGGATCCCATCTCATCTTTCAAGTAAGGAAATCAGTTCTCCTGAATCAATTAATCTCTATTTACTTACGTGTTTCCCCATCTATAACAGCACTCATTTAGTAAATCCCTTCTAAAACTAAATTTCAACATTAAACCTAGAACTTCAACATGTGAGCTGCCAGAATTCACCAGTGACATATGGATATTCCCCAGCTACAGGAAACCGGAATTTATTCACCTCAGGTTTATTGCTAGAAGTGCTTCCCTAGCACACAGGCTGCTTAGCTCTGCTGAAGTATGTGGTGTGCATCTTATGTCTCAATAATAAAATGTACTCCTAAAACCAAAGAGTTCCAGTTCCTGGCTCTGGCTGGAACTACACACCTCACATTCTGAACAAAACATTTGCAGCAAAAACCTCAAGACATGCTGATTTGAAAACAATCTTTCCAACCTGCAGCTTGTGTATAAAACACATTGAACTAAAAGAAGGGGTCTAACACAGACATCAAACTACTTTTGTTGCCCTTATCCCAGGGCAAAGGTGGGTATAGGCCAAAAAAAAGACTGGGCACTCTGCTGACCTGAAGTAGGAGGTGAGGACTCAGCTGATTTGCTGTAACAAGTGCAGCTCACTAATTTTGCCTGAACACAAAGGAGATGGGCAAGACCAGTTTTGGGGGGAAAAAAGAGTCCCCAAGGAGCAACGACAAGAAATTGCTGAATGTTATGTTAGTGTTTTCCTTAAAGGACTTTGCTCCAGGAGGCACGAGATTAAATAAGAGTGAAAGCTTTCACTTAAAATAAGTAAGTTTCTATCCTCCATGTCTGCAGATAAAAGTTCCCAAGAGCTTGGAAGCCCTCTTGTTTCAGCATGTCATCATCCTAAAACAAAACGGTAATACTCACAGCTTAGTTTAAAAAATTAGATTTCATGAATCTTTTATAGTCCACTTTCTGTCAGGGTTGGATTCACTCTCTCTTTAGGTGTCTGTTAATCATATTTTTGATTTCTTCACCGTGAGGACTAGACCTTTGGCTTCTGTCTCCAATGAAAGTTGTGACATTGGTACCTGTGTTTGTCTGCAGAAGAGACCACAACAAAATCTGCAGGATTTGCAGAAAACTGCAAGATCTGCTTGAGTCACCACTGCCCTCGTGGAAAAAGGTAAAGATTTGTAGCCATTCATTTACACAAGTAAGCTCTCAGCTGGCTTTTTTCATTTATTTATTTTAAGAGAGTGGATTAGGTCAAAATTTGTGAAGGTCAAGAAATTGTGGACTGCTTGTTTAGCACACCCAACATGTACACCCAACCAAAATCTGAAAGGAAATGCTAAACTCTCACTACCCCTAGAATCAGGTTTCTGTTTAGTTAGAATTGTATCATCCTTTCCAAATATACACACAGCAGCTTGATTTGACACTACCCACATGGACCCCAACTTCACACTAAAATATCTCATCAGTAACTCTTCAGGAAGTCAAATATATTGAACCACTCCAATTACCTTTAATAAAATTCTTGTGCTTTATTTTGGAACAAAAGTTCAAGTTTTCCACTCTGGCAAAAGAATCTGAAATACTGCAAGACATTAACAAACTCCCTGTAATTCTGTGGAGAAAGAAGTTTTAGGGCAGTTCACCTGGTTTAGAAAACCCTGGTATAACCTTGAGTAGCAGGTACAGCCATCCAAGTGCTGTCTAAGTGGAATTAGCACCATTGTTCAAGAGGAGTATGATCCAAGAAGTCCTGACCAATCCAGACGTGGTAACAGTATAACATGCAACACTCGTGTTTCTGCTAAACATTTTCTTGAGTTCTCATAATCTTGTCCTCCTGAGCATTGAGAAATGGGGCTGTTCGTGTATATACCTGCCTCCCACAGTGGGGACACATAAACCTGGCAGCTCCCTAAGACCTTTAGGGCCTCATTTGAGTCCTACGAACTTGATTTGCTACGTTTGTTCAGATCCTAATATCCTAACCATGCACAGGGCACAGCTTTAGGAATTGCTATAGTTTATGGATTTCTGCTGTGAGCAATGCCAGCCCTTGACTCAAGCCCTGAGGTTAAACTTCTGTTTTCCAAAATAAGAATCCCTTAAACTTAGTCACAGCAGCTCTAAAAAGCTCTATGGAAAGGCATGGGGACCTCAATCTTTTAATGGGATCTGCTCTGCAGTCAGTGTGCCGTAAAGCACACGGAGGAAAAGAGCCCTGCATGCAGCCCCTCCTCAAAGCATCATTGTGGGGCTCATCATCCCAGCCAGGTCACTGCCAAAGTTCTCCCTGTTCTTTCTTGTTTCCCTGTGGGGAGAAGCCTGTCAAGAGTACCCATGGAAACTCAAACCTACACCCCATACCTCACAGCCACTAAGGAGTCTCCACAGGCACAGAACCCAACCATGCTCTAGTTGGGGAAATAAGGACATGGGGATAACCAGCTGCCCACCCTGGAAAGCAAACTCTGCACCCAGTTTTTGCCAGTGCTGCTTCTATTTACTGAGTCCCCTACCCTAAAACAGGAATTCCCTAAGAGGAAAGTACTGGAGCAGCCTGGGGGGATCCGAGCACTGCAGCAGCCTCTTCTTTCTATGGTGGTAAAGGGTACAGTCCACATAACATGCAACTTTTCCTTTTGCTTTATCACAGGAGAGATTTTACTGTCTTATATTTCAGCCACGTCTCTTCAGCACAAGCAGCCACAAAAAACCCATGATGGGGTATTTCTAATTCCTCCACTTACATGCTGTACTTTGAATATAGTACACTGCTACTGAAAATCCTCCTGGCAAACAATGCAGGATCAAAGAGAAGAGCAGAATTCTGTGTGACTTATTGCTAAAAAATGAATGGTGAGGCTAAAAAACAGCTTAGGAAATTATGTAAGGAGTAAGCATACATTCAAAACAACCCCCTTTAAGCAAACCCCAAAACACTCTATATAACAGCTTTTAAAAGGAATATAATAACTACTAGGCTATCCAATTGTCATAATATAAGCTTATCAAAAAAGTAAGATAAACCTTACCATTCTTTTCATCCCAACATGGTCATAGAAAATAAATCTTAAACAGCAATCATTTTAAACTATTTATAAAAAAAAAAGGCCCAAACAAAAACAAACAAACAAACTCCCCAAATCCACACAAATTCAAATCCATTATAGAAGATCTGAGATGTTTTCTGTTCTATGTCTACAAGCCAATTGCTAAGAATTATTAGGACCGAACTCCTCACCACTGAAGAATACACGGAAGAACCAAACCCAGCCTGTCCTTTGTTCACACCACACAAACACAGCACTCCTCTCTGGGAAGTGATGCTTACCAGTTTCCAGGCAGGACTACACACCTCCTTCAACAGTGTCCTCATAAAACAGACTTTCTTTTGCAGCTGCGTGGGCTACAAGAGAAAACTGAGCAGGGCTTTCTTCAAGCAGAAATAGTAGTAAGAGGCTGTTGGTGCAGGCAGCAGCAACCACCACCGCTCCCACTCAGCTCAGCTGCTTGACAGAATCAAGATGCAGAGTGCACATGTGTCCTGTGCAGGCAGAAAACATTTCCTTGGTAATTACTACCAGAGCCTCCTACCTGGGGAGGCACTAAACTGTACTCATCATGAAAAATTAAACATCACCGATTGAAACAGAAGCATTTGTTCTCAGTGTCAGGCTTTGGCACCATAACACGAGAGGAGAGACTCAATATCAAATAGTGATCACAAGAGATGACGAAGGCAAACCGGTCAGAAACCCCAGCTTAGCATGCAGAGTATTACGCTGGTGACAAGTCAAGGATTTTGTTCTCAGAACTGTTTTTGAGCAGCAGTTTTGTGCATTCAGCAAAGGAATCAGAAGGGAATAGCAATTACAGAGAGCTGCCGCAGCTGAGCTTTTTACACCATCACACCAGTGCAGCCCATTTCCCAGCAGGATGCTCCTATTGGGAAAACCTGATATCTGCTTGACATTACCGTTCTTCCCATGGCAGTTCGAGCAGTAGGATGTTTCTGAGCAAAACTGTAATGACTCGATAGAGAAATGTTCCACCCACAGAGGGACAAGACGTTACCTCACCAGAGCCAGCAGCTTTAGTGGATTTATTGCATGTCATCCCACAGCAATTATTTTTCCTCCCAATTTTAATTTTGTAGCACATAGTGGTTCATTGGTACAAGAACAATTTGCATAACCAAACAGAAACTCATTTTGAAGCACACTTACAGCAGCATCCAAATGCCATGCTATAAACAGGGCTGGGAATGGCACATCAGGTTTCACTCTTGCTATTAAATCTTAATATTTCCTAAGGGCTGTGTAGTCTTAATTGCATCTCATGTCTTTGCCACAGCACTGCACATAGTGTCATTTCAGCACAAATCAGATGAAAACCCGCACAGATTTATCTGATCTGTTCCCCTATCAAAGTTTTTAAATCCCGTTCTCTCTGGAAACCTAGGAGGAGAACATAAGGTACAATACAGAGATATGAAAGATTAAAAACACATTGCTGTGGTTTTGTACTGGTATAAAAAGTGAAACACTAGGGAAGAAGAGAGTGTAAAGTGCTTGCTGTTCTCCCAAAGACACCAAATGATGATTTTTGGCAACTAACCCTTAAATTTCAGTTTGCTTCCTCACAGTGCCTCAAAATGCATTGTCTTTTTTTTCTTTTTCCTTTTTTATTCTTTAATTGCCCTATGGAGGTATGGTAGGGCACCACTGCATGCTTTATCTGTGTAGACGGTATTTTTAAAAATCATTTTAGGAGAACACACTATGCCATATTTATTCAGTCTTACATTGGAAAGCAGGCTAATAATGCTGCTTTACTATGTCAGCCTGTAACTCCAAGTTCTGTATTTAAAAGTACCAAACGAGAATTTGATGAGGGTATTGCAACAGTCACTTGAAGTGAGTATTATGCAGTATGAATATAACTGGAGATAGAGCTTCTGGACTGCTTTGGCTTTTATGTTTGCAGTCCACCCTATGGTCTGCATTCTTTCTTATATACACAGCTTCTGTGATGGTCTTCTATGAGATGTTTTCCTTGTGCTTCTTTCTCCTTTTTAATTATTCAGTGTCAGAATTAATAAACCACTTAGAAAAAGAAAATGTCATAGCTTAGTGCAGAATGCATCAATTAATAAAGTAGAATGCAGAACAATTTAAAGGTACATTCCCCAGTGGCAAGAGAGTTGATCCTCTTCCAGCTGGAACACAAAGCAAAAACATCCCATTGACTGCAATGAGAGCCAGTGGCCTTAAAAGATTCTCATGATCCTACAAATTAAGACAACATACTTTTCATGAACAGTGACAGAACTTGTAGTTTAAGCATCATTTAAGTGCACAATATGCTCAAAGGGATTAAATTTACTTTAAAAAAGCAATTTGCCAATCTCATGAAAAATGTTATAACAGTTTGATCCAAATATGAGTGCAATCAAAACTACAAAAACTTGCTAACCTCTCCCCTTCACTCAACTTGTCTTATAATGAAATACCTTGGGGAAGGAAACAAGCCACAGGATATAACTTTAAGATTTTTTTTTAATTCTTTGAATGAAATCTACTTCATCTGCACATAAGCAGAGAGGCTGATAGGTGCTTTGGAGATTGAAGGGTAGTTTGGGCTTGGCTTTACTAACAGGATTTGAGGAAATCGTTGAGATCTGATTATTGAAAGATACGCTTATCCACTGGCTTCTACCACAGTTTCTGCCTACAGACAGAATGCAAGAATAATGCTTACAGAAGCATCCACGGGGCTCTGAAAACATCTAGCACAGTCCAACAAATCCTGATACAGCCTTTGTAGAGTCAGAGCGAAACAAAAGAAGGTTAAAATCGTCACTGTGGATCCTCACAGCCTCTCCAATCTGGATGCAGAGATGTCTCTGTTTCCTTCTTGCACTCCTCAAGTCTCTCTTCACTGCAACTGATTTCAGCCACCCATCAGAGAAGCAGGTTGGGGGAGATTTTCAAAAGAAGTGCCCCAATCTCACCTTGGCAACATGGATCTGCTGCAGGGGGGCAAAGCATAGGCAGTGTAGGTCAAAAACTACATTTTCTTCCGAGGGATATCTGAAGCAACATATTAACTATGCATGCTTGAAAAACACTTTTTCTGAGGGATCAGTGACAAATTATGTATTATATTAACACGAAGAACCACAGTTCAGCAAAACAGGTATTTCTTAAAGACTGTAATCCTCTCCAGCTGAATTCCTGTCAACTACGTCCAGTGTACTCCTGCTAGTAGAAATCAAAGTTTCCTTCTTGAAACAGGCCAGGCATTTTAGGCCCAACTGAAAAGAAAAATATACTCTCGTCTCAACTACTTACTAAGTTTAACCATGTAACTTCTACTCTCTTGTCATCCCCAAACAGGCCCTCATTTTCAGTTGCTCATAGGCGGTCAAATGCTGTAGGCTTTGTACAAACACACAGTAAGAAATGGACACCACCTCAAAAAGTTAAAGCAGGATGAGTTAAAAAGCAAGTGTAGGGAAAATCCAAAGTCATGAGGAAGAATCTGAGCAGCAGAAAGCTTTGTCCCAGATCATTGGACAGGAAAGTAAAAGAGAGAAGCACTTATGACCTCCTGATGCTCAATTTAGTGCTCTGTTAACAGAAACTCTTCACTTTAAGCACTTCATTCTTCTACTATAAAAAACAAAGACCTTATGCGGCTGAGGAGAGAGTAGGATGCATGTCCACTGTTGCAGCGTGCTCTGGCCAGTTTCGGTTTATCTCATGGCCAGGCACTGCTATCTCCCCTCCCCCTCGGTATCTGTTTCCCCCCCACCCCCGGTGGGCTCTGTATGGCACAATCCTTTACAAAGCCTGCCAAATTCAAACCTAGCACTCCTCCCCTACTGGATGTTGTACCCTCTCCCCGCCCCCTCCTGTCAGTATTTATGTAACTGTAACACGCTGTGCCAGTGCTTTCCCAGCACGACCCCGGTGCCAAATAAACCATCTGGGAAAGCCCCTCTGCTTGTCTCTTCTTCTGCAGCATGCCTGTACCATTGCTGGAGTGGGTGAAACCTTGCAGGAACTTCCCCAGCCCTCCCGTGCCTTCGGAGCAGCCCGACAGTCCCTGGAACTGCGAGCAGACACCCGGTACACCCACCAGAGCATCGCGGCAGTCCTCGTCAAGAAATCTGGAATTTCAAACACAATGATGGACTACAATGCAATTCACTGGGGCATCCATGAAAACCTGTGCTCTCTGGGGCTGGGAAAAGGTTCACAGAAAGACATACATTAGGTGTGTGCAAAAACATTTTCTGAGACTATGTTGGGGTTTGGGATAGTTTTTCTTTTTTTTTTTGTTTGTCTCTCTGTCTTAGGAATTTTTCCCCATTCTTGTTGCTGGGGGGTGATAATGGGTGGATGATTAAGAGAGACAAAGGGACCAGGGGGTGAGTTCCTGGCCCCAGGGTAGGCAGGGGGCAGGGCATTTTTTGGTTTCTTGCTTCTTGGAGGAGAGGAAGGCAGCGGGAACTCCGGGGAGACTCTGCCACCACTCCAGGTTTTACTCTCTCGCTGCAGCTTTCTACCGTGAGTAGAACCCTATTTCCTGACAGCTGCTGCACTGGGACTTATCTAAAACTCTGCTTCACCACCACGCTCCAGTGTCTTGGGGGAAGAAACCCAGGATCCCCGAGTTTTTCCCCCTTCCAGGCAGCCAGCCTTTCCCAGCCAGGGTCTGAGGGTCAGCCCTGTCAGCCGGGACACCTCAGTGCTTTCGGACTCAGCCGCCATATTGCTAACACACCCCTACTTACCTCTCCGGGACCTTGCCAATTCCTGTCTTCCCAGCCTGCTACCCTGTGGTTCCTGTTACAGCTCCTCCTGCTATCCAAAGGGGGGCACTGGGACCAGCTGCCCCGGGGAGCTCGTACAGGGAGTTCTTTCTCCATCCCTTCCTGCCGGTTGCAGCCGCCATCGCACACACAGTCGGAGCCGCAACACAGCGCCCCCTGCAGCCCAGGGGAGTCATCGCACCCTCCCTGCGCACCGGCAGCGCCAGCGCCCCTGCGGCTGTGACCGTGACTGCACCAAAGGGGAACTGCCAACAGAGCAGAGAGAGGCTGTCCGTGGGTTTATCTGTTCTTATTTGTTGTGGTTACCATTATCATTGTTTTGTCTGTCCCATATATATAAATATATTAGTAAAGGACTGTTATTCCTCTTTTCTCATACCATTGCTAGAAAGCCCCTTAACTTCCAAATTATACTAATTCAGAGGGAAGGAGGTTGCATTTTCTATTCCAAGGGAGGCTGTTCTGTCTCCCTCAGCCGGTACCTGCCTTTGAAACCAGGACAGACAAAAAAACATATATCACATTTTAACTGAGAAAACACAGAATCAAAGTTAAAGTGGAAATTATTTTAATCTATCCTGTGGCAGACAAATTAAATACAGAAGCATTAATCCTTGAAGTCATATAGATGTTTGATTAGGCAAAGTGTATTGATGGGTAAAAATTAATTCCAGCATCAAAACCTGTATTGATTGCTGTCCCTCTGCTTACCCAGTATAACTAACGTGGCCTAAGAGACTTATGTTTAGTGAGGGTGGCTCTGTGAAGGGGCAGCTCCCGTTTCCTTTTCTGCTCTTTCCTCCCCATTTAACTGGACTCTACGGTGGTACCCTTCAGCCCCCACCTATTGTGGCTGCCCACCCACTTCGCTTATGCCTAATTGCATTTCTATCTCCATTTTCCACCAGCAGGAGCTAAGACTGAACACTGGGATGGGTGTTAGATGCAGAACAAGGTGAGTTGCTGCAGGTAGATGTGGCAGCTCACTGTAGTGACAGGCCATCCATCAACCTTCACTGACCTTCAGTGCCAGCAGGACTTCAGGGGCACTTGTGCCAGAAGAAAAACAAGGATTTTGGCTGCTCCCTTCCCAAGGGTCTTGAATGAACAGTGCCATAAGTTGTGTCATGCTGAGTCTGGCACAGTCAAGGACTTACTTAATCCTTATCCAGTCTCAAGAGACACCGCATTACAAGACGACAACTTGAACCTCTCTTCTCCTTCCTAGCACTACTGTTTAGGCATTTTCAGATAATTTCTGCAGACCTGTGTGTTTACATTTGTCTTGAGCCTTACAGATAGAAAATCTAGTATTTCTAGTTCCCCAGCTAAAAACTTCCCTCTGTTCTCAGCAGAGCTTGCAATTCCTCCCAGTCCAGTACTACCTTCAAATTCAATTGATTTTTGTATTCACAAACCAGACCTAATGGGAATTCCTGTGGGAACCCAATGGACACTACATCCTTATTTAAAGTATGACCATCTACCACTGATGCCACATTCGGTATGTCTGATGCTGCTTGGGCCCAAGAAAATTTATTTGGTGTGGTACACAAGAGTAGGAGGTGATGGCAGAAGGTGTTCCTGCCTATGGCAGGGGAGCTGGAACTAACTGATCTTTAGGGCTCCTTCCAACACAAATCATTTTATGTTTCTACAAACTGTATCAGTACAAGGTCAAAATTAATAATGTCACCTTTAAAAGTCACTTTTATGTTCTGTGATTTTCATTTATTGAGCCACATGTACATTCCTCATGAGTCCATTACCTTCATGATAACTTAGGATTTTTCTCTTAAGAGAGTTTAACTATTACTTTACCATGGTCAGGATTTAATACTATCTAATGACCTGTGTCCGAATAACTCTTTTACATAATTACAATATTGCCCTTCTCAAATGGAAGATAATCTCAAAATTCTCATGACTGCTAAACAAATCTGCAATGATGTAGTAAAGGTGTACGTAATTCCCTATTTCATAGATCCTGTCCCTCATACCTGCAGGGCATCTCTAACCGCCTTATGCTCTCTCACGCGTGTAGCTGTTTATTTAGTGTTTCATTTATCAGCTATCAATGCAATTAGGTGGTACCTTGTTGGGGTTTTTTCCACCATCAAATGCATAGATCAACAAGGAAGTGTGGGAAAGAGAAACTAGCTACAATGAAAGGGTTGAAATGCAAAATATTTTGAAGTCTTACTGTATTCTTTTCTGGGCTACTCAGAATGAATGTGAATGACCTACATACTGTGCATACACATGAACTTATCAATTGGGTTAGAAAGGTTACATCTACAGTGGCCCAGCTCCAAAGCAATTCAAATAGAGCTCTCACAGAAAGAATCTCAGCCCTGCCTATACACATTAAAACAGAGCAATTTCTCTTTATAATTTGCTGTTCCATAGTTCATGATCCTCATCTCTCTTGGTATTCACTTCAGTGCTGGACTCAGTGCTTGTCATTCAAGTAAGGAAGGATCTCTGCAGATACAAAATACAATGCAAATACCAAGCTTCACAACTTTCTTTTTTTTTTTGATCAGCATTTTCATTTTAATATGTCTGCTCAGTTAATGAGGGGTTTAACTCCAAAATTATAGCAACCGTGAAAACAGTCTATAAAGTTTTATTCTGTCCATTAAGATTAGACTCATATTTTTTTTACTGGCCTTCAGTGTTGCACCAAAATAAAACAGATCTGGTGTTGCCACTACAGTTACCACAAACACATCAAACATCATGCAACGACTAAGCACTGAGCAACATAAATCAGGATGCATAATTACACAGCAGCTGCTCACTGACAGGAAGGAACCCTGTGAGCAAAATTTGGCCTGGTGATTTGGAATAGGATTCAAACAGATGCCTACACTTCTCAAATGGCTAAGACTTAGTTTAATGTTAAAGCATAATATTAGCTAGATCCAAATCATAAATCTTTACAATTTATTTTGTATAGGATGTGCAGTCATAAAAAATACTGCTCAAGTGTCAACTCCCTTTTATTTAAAACTTGCTTTTGTTGTTGCCTCCACTCTTGGGATCAGAAACAAAAGATGTGTAGATCCCCAGAAGATGCTCTGGGAATGCAGGTACTTCTTATACATACTTATATCCAGAATATAGAAGTGTGAAAGGGTTTTGGCACCGCCCAAAAATTCCTGAATCCCTTTGTTGTAGTTTTAGTAGTGGGGAGGGGGCCATAAAGATGGCTCCTGTGAGAAGCTTCTGGAATTCTTCACCATTTCCAGCAGAGCCAATCTCGGATGGCTCTGAAGATGATGGACATGCCACTGGCCATGTTTGGGCCAATTAGAAAGGTTGGTTACGCATCTGTGATGATATATTTAAGGAAAAATCAAAACAAAGTGTGCACACAGCTGCCTTTAGTTAGAGAAGGAGGAGGATGTGAGACCATGCGAGGGAAAACAACATGGAGACACCAAGGTCAGTGGAGAAGGAGGGGGCGGAGGTGCCCCAGGCACTGGGGCTGAGATCCCTCTGCAGGCCGTGGTGAGCCCATGGTGAGGCACGGTGTCCCCCCTGCAGTCCATGGGATCCACAGAGGATGCAGAGCCACCCGCAGTCCATGGGTGAGGTGCTGACATTGGAGCGGGGAGATGCCAGAAGCCGCAGCAGTCATCGATGCCAGGAGAAGCCGTAGCAGGTGCAGCACAGAGAGAGACAGAGACTGAGATAAAAGTCCCGCAGTTTGCGAAGGAGGTAACCACGCTGGAGCGGGTGGATGTCGGAGGAAACTGCAGTCCAGGTGGGAGACCTGGTTGGAGAGAGGGGCCCCCTGCTTCCATGCTGGAGCAGTTTATCCTTGGAGGACTGCACCCTGTGGATGAGTAAACCCACACCATAGAAGTTCACAGAGAACTGTCTCTCGTCGGAGGGACCCCATGGCAAAAGCAGAGGAAAAAACTCCTCTCCCTAAGCAGGGGAAGAAGATCCTGGAAATGGGCTGACCTGAAAAAAGAACCCCCACACCCTGCTCCCCCTTGCACTGTTGGTGGGAGGGAGGGAGGAGTGGGGAGGGAAAAAGAATGGTGTCTTTTAAAGGTTTTGTTTTATTTCTCATATCCTCCTTCTAACTCTGGTAGTAATAAATTTCACTTTGCAACTTAAGCCTGGTTTGTCCTTGGAGCGTTTTCTCCCGGTTCCTTATCTCAGCTTATGGACCTTTGGGTTAAATCCCTGGGGTTTTTCTTCCCCCCCTCTCCTTCCCTCCTCTGCCCAGCTGTGGCAAAGGAGGGAATGAGTGAGTGGCTGCTGTGGGTGCCTGGCACTTGGCCAGGGTCAAAACCACGACACCCTTTTCTGAATTTAAGTGCCTGCTTCCCCCCTGAATGCTGAACATCCACCTCCAGCTCTTCTCCTGGTATCTAGCACTGAGTTCTGAGGCATAGTACTGTAAGAGGCCAGAAGCCTGAAAATGAGCAAAAATTAGCACCTAGCTTTAAAAAAGTCTTTTTAGCCCTTTATAGGATTTAGTCCTAGCTCTCCTAAAGCTCGCTCATCAAAAGCAGTTTTTGAAAATGGGACATGGCTGTTTGAAAATCTTAAGACATTGCTAAGGTCAGGGAGACTGCTGCTGTAAGGGAGCTGAAAGCTTTACAAGGAAACAACAGGAGGACAGGGGAAAAGTGCTTTAAATACACAGCCCTGTTTTCAGTTACCAGCATGAGCATCCTTTTGGGGAGAACAAGCACTTTTCTTTGCAAGGGCTGTCCCAAACAGCCCATAGCCTGCTCCAGCACTGACCCCCCAATGGGGAAGAGGGGACCTGCAGGATGTTTCCCTCTGGCTTACAACCATCTCCTGCACCAAACAATGTCGAGGGCTCTGCTTTGATGGACTAGGTGACCTTCTGCACTCCCTCCCAGCCAACACTATATCCTGGATCCTAAAAGGAGCTGGAAATAAGCTTGTTGATTGAGATATATATATATATGTTCAACACATTCACCAACAACCTGCCACCCCGCTGAGCAGGGAGGATGGGGGAAGGGAGTGCTGATCTCAGTATCAGAACCTGGGATCCATGAGATCCCAGGATGCAGACACATGGGTAAGCAGGCTAGCACAGTCTTCCAGATAATGACAACAATCTTTTTAACATATTAAAAATTCAGCCAGAAAAGTGATAAAGGAGATTTTGGGGGGAAAGGAAAGATCAAAATAATAATAGTTTCAAAGCACTGTACTTATTTTAGACATTCTTACAGCATGTTTCCATAGGAACTGAAACGCAAAGGAGCACACTGCAGCAGTGTTCACAAATGTTACGTGGTTTAGTGGCTTGTAAAGGATCGGTTAAGGGCACCATGACCACTCTGAGTGTGCCAGGCACCTACTGCCTTTGCCACACAACAGGATCTCAGCTATGATGTTTTGCAAAGTCTAGGAAAAGAACCTTTTTTCCCATATCTTTTTCCTGTCATCCTGCAGACATGGCTGCTTTCACATAGTCTCATTCCTAAGCACTCCCCACTCAGACCCACTTCATGTGGGGCATGAAGACAGCAGTGTTCAGCCCAGGTTGTTTGGTTGCTGTGAAGGTGGTGTGTCCTAAGGAGTAGCAGGTGGGCCTGGTTTTTATATCCAGCTTTAGTACCCACTTGCTGAGTGACCTTGTGCAGGTCACATCAGGTCAGATCTTCTCCATCTGGTAGCCACCCAAAATCCATCTCACCCAGCTCAGCAGGTGAGCACTTCTCTGGCCAACAGGACTGCATGTATCTTGCCAGAGACACCTGCACTATGGACAAGTCTCTTGTTTCCAAAGCACCCACTGAGTCACATCCACACGCCAAGCCTTTTGCCCACATGTCAACATGCCACAACTGATTATTTTCTCCATTCAAAATTGCCTGCGACAAAGGGAAGTCTGTGTTGCAGGTCACCAGAACAGCATTTAACTGCTTGAAGTGGGTGTTGCATGTCCTGGAGCAAGGCATGGGCACGGGGGTGTTTTTGGTAACCTTGCTAGCACTGGAGGACATTTAGGATGTGGGGAGCCAGACCTGGTATAGTGTCATCCTTAACTCCTCCTGTGTCAGCCCCCTCCATAAACTGTCCTCAAAACTAAAATGGGATCTTTCTCAGAGGGAAATAATTAGTTGTCTCCAAAAGACAACATTGAAAGCAAAGAATCCCAGTCTATGAGATCCGGACAACAAGGACCTGCACTAAACAGGAGAATTAAGCTATTTAACTGCATTACTCCAAGAGAACAAAGCGCTCTAGAGTGTGATCAGCTGTGCCCCTTGCCCAGTGGTGGTGAGCCTAAATGACCAGTTTAACTCTTAAAAAGGAGACAAAATTCCTCCCACCTCCTGTGCTGTCATTCCTCGGTGTATGCAACAGTGCAGTGGCAGCAATCCCATTTGTATATGACTTCCTCACCAACCCATGACAAGGGCTGTGCAAGTACTGGTTACTTGTACTTATGGATTGAGAAAAAAATAGAACTTTGTTACTTATATTTTGAAAACCCCCTGATACTAATATATATTGAGACCTGCCTGACTCATACAAGTAAAGGTGGATAATTTTCAACAATCGGGATAAAACACATTCTTCCTTGGACTTGCCAGGTTTAACTTCACACGCCAGCAAGAAACTAAGCCAAAATGCTGTCCAAAGAACTCTGTCCAGAAGTGTCATCCAGACCACAGCCAACAGAATCACACAGTATCACAGAAAATGCCAAGTTGAAGGGACCCACAAGGATCACCGAGTCAAATTCTTAGCCCTGCACAGAACATCTCAGCCCGAAAATGCTTCATCACTTGTAACCAACTACAAATACCTTTATGCTATTGTGTAAGTGCTAAGAACTTTTAATTTTGTTTTGTAAATGAATTCAGTGGTTGCCTACAGCGCAGAGGTATTTCATAAACACTGTAACAAAAACATATCACTTTCGCTATTTAGATACTCCACATACTGCAACATTTCTTTCTCATCAAAACAACTTTCACTGTACATATTGCTATAAGAATTCATATTTAATTATAGATTAAACAAAGAGATATAGATGTAGGATGTCTGAACCCAGGTCTCATTTCAAATGTTACAATGACAGTTTCAGTCAGTGTAAGGATAGAAGTAAGTATCTGGGAAGCTCTGACAGCCTCACAAGGAAATTCCGTGTTTAAAACCTGATTATTTAAAAGAAGAAAATTCTGATTATTCAATCTCTTTTCATGCCTCTTCAACAAAGAAACTTTGGGAAAGTGCATGGAAACTGTATTCCATTATGTCTACACCTTGTATTTTAAGGATCAGAAGCAGTATGTTACATATACACATATCTATGCTTTTTTGCCTGGGAAGTCATACATTGAGGCAGCAGAAGACAGGCTTTAATGTCAAGTTTCCAATCCAAGTGAAATTCACTGACTTCAACCAGTACTGTAACAAAGACACTAAAGCAGGATGTAAATTTTGCACACCTGCATGTATTTGCACAACTCCAGATGCATACACTGAAATTCCCAGCAGGGAGTAAAGTCACAAACCACAGTGAAATGTACTAAACACAGAGAGCAGTCTACTTCACAGCCCAAACGGAGCAAAACAACACATATAGCAGCATTTAGTATATAGATAGTGTAGAGATATTAGGATTTCTATTACTGTTATTTTTACCTTGGATAACTCAATCTATAGTAAAGAAGAATACAATGTTCTGCACTGGACAAGCCGGCTGCTGTGAACTCACCCAAGCATTCAGCTTTCTGTTCTGGGTCCCTTTGTGGGCAAGTCAGATCCAGGTCTTCTCTCTCGCATCCAGTCTTTGTCTGTTTTTACCCGAGACCACATCTCACTCCGAGAAACCATTGCTTTCAAGAAGAGCACTGATGCCCAGAGTGAGCCCAGCAAGAGCCAAGCTGCAGGACTTCTTTAGGGGCTAAGAACAAGTAAGGATCTGCCAACCTGACCACCCACTCCTTGAAAGCATTTCTCCAGCTTAGCTTTCCCACCATAAATTCTTGATGCAGAGAAATAATTTAAAAAAAAAAAAAAAACAAACAATCCAGTTGTTTATCCTCCAGGCTGGAGAGAAAGAAGGAGGCTGCCACAGCAGTGCCTGTTTTGAATGCCTGGCAGGTACGCAGGCACGAGGGGGATGATGCTATAGATAAGCATAGACAGAAATAGCTAGAAGGATGAGCTGGCTCAGGGTAGCAGTGGTGAGAGGCAGCAATCTCCCTTCTCCTGTGATTGCACCAAAACTAGCAGCTGACCTGCAGACTCACCAAGAGTGTTGGCAGGCGAGGGTCCCCCCAAGCTCTGAGCATCACACTGGAAATATCCTCCTCACACAGATCCCCTTCCCCATCTTGGATCCATGCTTTGAAGGCTGCATCTTCTCAGCCTGCTTCTGACTCAGAGCACAAAACCTGCTCGCTGCCTGTTGGGGGTTTTGGTGCTGTTCCCAGAATCCTGCCAGGAAGCTGCAGCTCACAGATCCCCCTGTGCCAGCAGGAAAATCCAGTAACTGTGGCTCAGAAAATACTGCCAAAGCACCAAACTGAGTTATCTGGGCAGTCGCCTCATCTCTCCCCCACGAGCAGCCTCATACAGTTCTCCCTACTGCTCATACCAGCCCACAAAGAGACAAGCACAGAGACGTCACCTGGCACTTATGCAACTCAGCTGCAAAAATACAAAACAGTTAAATGTGAGAGTTCTACCTAGCTGCCACCATTTAATAACCCTTTGTTTCTCACTCCTTTTCTGTACAGCAACAAACTCTGATTTTCTTCTAAAATTGGAAAACAGTCTCACCCGAATGTGCCTGCACTGGAGAAGAAGGATTAAAAAACCTGCTTTTTAAAGCTGCTTGAGCAGGAAAAGATTAGTCAGTGCCTCCTTTACTCTGTGCAGTATCAACATCCAGGAACACAGATCTTTGGCTGTCAGTATGATGGGACAACCTGAGAAACTTCACAGTTTGAAAAGGATGGAGATGGGCAAGGACACTGAGCTCAGCTAGAGGTGGCAATCTGAGAAGGGGGACAATCCTACTCAATGTGAGAAAAAAGAGAAGGAGGGAAATAAAAAAAGGGGAGAGTCACAAGCATTACTGCTGTCGTGGGGAACAAGGGTGGTCAGGGCATGACAACATGTACACCAGAGCAGAGACAAACTACGGAAGACTAGGACTGGGTCACAGATAAGTGAAACTATGCAATACAGCAGAATTCATGAGTGGGTCAGGCAGCCAGGAATGCAGGAACACAACAGAAGGAGGGAACAGGCATGGGAAGAAAGTGATGTCATGAGAAATGGGAGAAGAATGATCTGAGACACAAACGAAAAACTCAGTGCTTAGGAAAAAAATGAGGAAAAATAAATCACAAACTAACACCAATCTCATTTTAAAGCATTTTATTAATCTCTTGAGCCTGAAGACATCACATTCTGACAAATGTTCCAATTCCCTTGTTTGCTCCCTTGTAACCACTGCAGAGCTGCTCCAGGGGGTATATTACTTCACCCACTGATCCATGCTCCTGTGTTCAGCTTGAGGTGAAGGACATTCCTGAGAGCAAGGGGACAATGGACCGCTAGCACAGTGTTGGTGGCAGGGCAGACAGGAGCCACACCACCAGAGAGCTCTTCACCCCCCATGCCACCACTACATGGACCTAGTGGAGGGGCATGTATAGAAGCAGGATCAAACACAGCTGTCACAGGAGAGCTGCTGCCTTGCTCACCAGCTGCCAGCACTACCAGCTCAGGCTGCTTGAGGAAACCTTGTAGGCTGTAGCTATACCATTAAATTAGTCATTCCCAAATAGCTTCCCGAGGATGAGGTCACCTTCCAGGATAGGACTGATAGGGGGGATTACATGCAGGCTGCCTGATGGGGACAGGTCCTGACCCTCTTAACTCCTGAAAATAGGCCTGGGAACCCACTGGGAGAAAGCTGCCTGGCAGGGGTCAAATTCAGGCCAGGAACTGCTCGAGCAGCACCCCTGTGTCAGCAGAGAGCCTCTCCTTGGGGCCTGGCAGTGCTTTTTGCTAATAGAAACAAACCTGTAGCTTAACATAATACTGCAGCTGGTCAGAGAAAACCTATTATTTTTTCATCCCTCTTCATTTGTCTTGACTACTCCAGAAAATCAGAAAAAAACCTTAGGTTCAGAAAGATAAAACCTAAAAGTGACAGCAGAGATAGAAAGGAAAACTTAAACTTGACAGGAAAAGCAATAGCAAGTGATAACTTTAAACAATTTATGCCCAGACAAAGTCTTCAGGCACATTTATTTGCTGTTTTCCATGAAGGAAACGATTATTGTTATAAAAATTACTGCACATTTTTCTGATTATATTGTTTTTTTCAGTAAGAATCAATGTTGCATGACAGTGCTTTGGTGGTAGTAGCACTAAAGCACCCACTGTAGTTTAAATTAAGCTTTTCAAAATAATTTTTAAAAGTATACATGGACCATTAAAATAAAAAGTGTGTTTGAAAAATTCACAGGGTGTAAACTATTTATTTTTAAAACATTCCTATCAGCTAGTGTTTCCTTCTTTCAAATTAATGGAGAAGTATGCTTGAAAAGCAGGTAACTGTGACCTAAAGAAACTAAGCAGGAATTTTTTTGGCAGTTGACTGGGATAAGTACTTTGCATCAAAAAGCTGATGATTTCAGACCTGTCTTGTATGTTTTGCGCACAATAAGGTGAACAATTACCACGGGTTTTTTTGTCAAAGGGGAGAGCACAGTTGAAGTATTTACAGTTTGATGTTTACCATTTAAATGATGGGTAAGAAAACAAGTACAGTAACAGATGGGCTTCTTTTAACTGAATTTAAGTTATTTAGAGCTATTTCTGGTTTAGAAAAACCACACACACACCAAAAAGCAAACACAATATGCCCTCCTGTTGTATTATATTCATCTGAGATTTAACATCTACATTTATTGAAATAAAAGTTAACTGGAGTCCAGTTTTTAAAGTATATGACTAATACAATTTAGTGTCCCATTCTTAACTTGCAATGCTGTTGAAGGAGCCGATCTATTTGCCAAGAGTCCTTAAATATTTCTTTATCCTTTCACTGGGATTTGGTTGCTGACTACTTTCACAGCTAAAAACCTGCCTTGTATGTTTGATCGTCCTCACCAGCACCCCAAGTGAAAAAACAGTCTTAAGCTCTTTATTCTACCAGGAATAAAAACTTTTGAAAACTAACTGGGAATCTCCTTATAGGCAACAATATACATACTGCTTATTTCCCAGTATAGTTTTAGGAGGACACTCTTCCACCTGAATTATCATTTTATAAGGTCTTGCACAAAGACCACTGAGTCAGTTTGCTCCTAGGAAATAAACCAGTGACAGATACCAGCACTCCTCATCAGTCAAGCCAGCAACAGCCAAAAAAAAAAACCCCATAAAAACCCTGTTGTAACCAAAGAGGGATATCCCCAAAAATCAGATACAAGAACACCATGAACCCAAGCAGCTGCCAAGATCAGATGCAACAGCACTGAAAGTAAAAAACTAAATCGTTTTCTTTCTCTACAAAAAACTGGTGTGTCATGATGTACTGGTTGTGGCTGGGATAGAGTTAATTTTCTTCACAGTAGCTGCTGCTAGACTGTGTTTTGAATTTTTGCTGGAAAAAATACAGTGCTGGTAATTCAGGAATGTTTTGGTTACTGCTGAGCAGGGCTCCCAAAGGGTCGAGGCTTTTTCTGCCTCTCACCCCACCTCACCAGCGATGGGCTTGGGGTGCACATGGAGTTGGGGGGGGATACAGCGGGGACAGCTGACCCCAGCTGACCACAGGGATATCCCAGACCATGTGGTGTCATGCTCAGCATATAAAGCTGAGGGAAAAAGGAAGCAGGGGGGTACATTTGGATTGATGGTGTTTGTCTTCCAAAGTCACCATTAAGTGTGATGGGGCCCTGCTACCCTGTAGATAGCTGAACTCTAGCCTGCCCGTAGGAAGTGGTGACTTAACTTCTTGTTTTTCTTTGCTTTCATGAACAGCTCTTGCTTTACCTATCAAACTGTCTTTATGTCAACCCACGAGTTTTCTCATTTTTACTCTTCAAATTCTCTCCCCCATCCTGCTGGTGACAAAAAAAAATATGAAATTTTAAAGCTTAAAGGGCCTTTTTGGGTTTTGTTGTTTGGGTTTTTTTAATCACAGCTTCTGGAAAAACGTCATCACTCATTTGCTTCAGAAATAAGCCTATTTAACTCAGTAGACTTGTATATTTAACAAAAGACTTGTATATTTAGCCTTTGTCTAAATTGAAAGCATTCACATTCAGTTACTGTGTAGCACAATCTGTACAAGCAACAAGTTAAGATCACCGTCAGAATCAGTTTTCCTCTGACATCAATATATGTAATTCCCATTACAGAACAGAAACTGTCTAGAAGAGAAGTTCTAATTGTCCATAGCGTAGTTTAGCAGGCAATTTGTCAGGGTTTGGGATACCTTTTGTTTAGCTCTTTGTGTTGGAATTTTTTCCCCATTCTAGCTGCTGGGGGGGGGGGGNGCAGGCAATTGCAGAACAGTTTCCTGGAGGGTGGATTTTTTTTATTTGCTTTTGGTGTTTGTATGATCTATTGCATTGAAACCCTAGAGATGAAAATCCTCCTTGAGCTGGAAAATTGTCAAAGCTCTCTTCAGCCATTGTGAGGTCCAAAAGTGCTCCTTGATTGTTCCATACGCATTTATCGGTGGTTTTTTTAAGGAACCTGCCACCTAGGATTAGCTTACTGCTTGCCTCTTACGGTATTAAAATGCTTATCACCAGGGTGTTTCATGCTTTAATTATCTTCCTACAAAGGAATTTGCAGACTTTTTACAGCAGTTACCCTCTCAGATCAGACCTGAAGCCCATCTGGCCTCTCTTCCTATATCCAATAGCAGGATAAACCAATACTTCATAGGATGAGGTAAGAGTAATGCAGAGAGTATACAAGGAACAAACATTCCCCTCATCTATGACTCCATGGCCTCAGATTCAGCCATTAAAGATGAAATGAGCTTTTACATGTAAGGATTTACTTTATGTCCAAGTACATCCTAGATTACCACAATTCATATGCATGACCTTTCTTCTTTTTAACTTCCTGGCCAGTTTCAATCAACTGTGATGGAACTGTTGAATTCCCACAAGTTTTGTGAAAGTTGGTGATCAGGGAGTAGAGCTGAGAAAAACCTGTAAAGTAGCTTTAACTTCATATGACAACAGAAAGTCTGCATGGGAAAATTTTTCCTTAATGATGAGAAAGCTGCAACAGGAATAAGTAATTTATGATACACCAAGGAATTAATCTCTTCATCACGGTTTCTCTCCCATGTTACTGTTTGTTGCCGAATGAGATGCTACTGTGACTGATGTTTCCACAGCAATTCCAGCAACACTAAGGACTCTCCCCTGTGTGGCTTCTCTGTACAAAAGGCCTTGGTATAACTCAGCCAAAAAGTGAACTGATCATGAGATAAATCCAATAGAAACCGAACTTCAGTAGTTCTGCTAGTTTTGTGACCACTAGCATAATTCTGTGGTCTTGAAACCCATAAAATTGTCATTTTTTAAAAATTCTACTAATTTTTGATGTACAGTGTTTCACAGATATATTAGTTGATAAATGCAACAGTTCTTTATGTGAAAGGGATTTATTCTTTTTCCTGAATCAACCTTTCATTTTAAAGACTGTCCCATTGCATTCATAGTAGAATGGAGGGTGATTGGAGCTCCCAGTGCTCATAAGAAAATTCTCTAAAATTGATTGAACACACTGGAAGTGTACCAGATAGTTCAGCAACAGCTTTTTCCTACTGTTATTTTTGCTGATACTTTTATTTGGACATGACAACATGTGCTGTGTACAAGAACTCTATAAATACTCACAACACTGCATAAGACCTCATATTTACATGCATGAGACTTCTTTGTTCTAGCTCCAGTTTTAAGGACCAATAATTCAAACATGGGGCCAGTAGGGAAACAGAAGCATGGGGATGTCCATTGACCTGGCAAAAGGTCATAAATCACACCAGTCATAGATCTCTGGCGAGAACCAAAACTACAAAACACTGAGTAAGAGGTTCTAATTACAAATGTCCTTTTCTCTAGCTACCTTCCACTGCCAGTTCTGTGGATACTAAAAACTAAGTGCCCTTCAACAAAAACAAACTTCAGTTCTATTGCTCTTAAAGATTAAATTATTCCCAGTGCCACAGATAGACTTTCTCACGAAGGGTTGGTTTTACCATTCTAATACTGGTATCTGATTGTACATGTACGTGAAAAGTAATCATGTACATACATGGTTAGTTTTCAAGTTACTTTTACTGAGGGGACTATCCTAGTACCTGAATTCAACCTCCAGCCATGCTTGATATCAATTAAATATTTCCAGATGCCTGAACAGAGTCTAAAAGAGTACCGGTGCAATTAATGAGCACCATGGATTCTCATCAGTGCATGTGAAAATGGGTCAGCAGCATTTTAGAGTGCACACACGTAAAAGATGATGTCTTAGGATGCCTTCCAGCTCTCCTCTTCTAAGTCTACAACATACACAATTTAAATAAAGCCTGTGTTGAGCAGTATCTGTTTCTAACATACTGCAGACCATTTCCCCACCTTCTTTGAAAGCTTTTGTTGAGTTCCTGAAGTTTACTTCCTCATCATCCCTCCAAGTTTTATTTCTGTCCAGCCACCCCCCAGACTTCTTTCAGCCTTCTCACCTAATTATTCTCCTTAGTCTGTTTTCTCTAAACTCAGGTTCCTGCCTTCTCTTCTGTATTTTCACTTAACTTTAAACCATGCTTGCAGTCATACTGTACTGATTGTTTCCCTAAATTATATATGAAAACAAGTGATAAGTACCATCCTAAGACACGTCTTAAGCTGCCAAGGATTCTCTTGAATTCATTTAGCTATGAAAGACCTTTAACTTTGCTAAGAGATTTCTTTTTACACACTATATCTACTGTGGCTTAAGATCATGCTCAAAGACACTCTGAAGACTAACAGTTAACCCGTGCAAGTGGCTCAGTTTTTCAGCCTTAGTGTACCAGATATTTTATGTTATTCCTACACAATTCCCAGCAGCCAGGGCCAGAGCCTGTGTAATGATGTGTGTCACTGCGAGCACTCTCCTTCAATCTGCAGTGCCCAGCCATGCCAGCAGCCAGTCTGCTAAATGATCAGTTAGCAGCAAGAATAAAGAGTTTAAGCTGTGTAAATAAGAAGCATTCATGTAGTTGGGAAAGGAGGCATTAGTCATTGTGCTAACAGAATATTCTGACTACAAAAAGGACCATAATACACACAGATCAAGGATCCACTTATCACTGATATCAAATAAGAGGATTATATATTGCATTAACCAGAGATGTTTTCATATTCCCTGCTCTCCATATACCAAGCAATTTTCTCTGGCCTCTCAGAAGAGAACACTCAAAATGAACTCTTTGAGTATAAAAGTTAATAAGCAGCCCGGACGGCTGAGATTCACTAGATCAGTGGGAAGCCAACTTCTCAGCAGAAAAATAAAGTTTTCTTCTGTTCTCTAAAGATAGTTCATATTCTTTTATTACACCAACACCATGAGCTGGCATAGACTCTTCCACTGTAGTTTGATAAACTGCCTACGCTTATTTGCTCTCACAAGAAAGGTAGGCTGTTCCCTTATGGCATGTGAAGTTGGATAAAGGAAACTGTGCCTGCAAGAGGGCTTGTAGACTAATCAGCAAGGCCCAACTTTACTACAAATGGAGACCAATCATGTTCTCTAGTGGCTATGTACAGTTTTGGGCAATTCAAGGCAAAGAGGAACCTCTGCATTTCTATCTGTCATGTGGGTATAGTCACTCTCCTGGAATAAAAGTGATGTGTCAGCTCAGAAGGGTGACAAGTACTCTTGAGAAGGTGCTCAGTGATGGCTCCTCCTAGTAATGCCCTCAAATTGTGTAAACAATTTGATATTCTGCAAAGAGAAGCTCCAGCTCTGCCAGGTCTCCACACCTAATAAATCAGATCCCGGGAGTATCAATTCCACTCTGTGCTGTGGGACTTTCCTCAGGATATTGTCCTACCAATGATTAGCAGATGCATTTTTTCAGAATTAGTGCCATTAATTCTTCCCTTGGATCAAGTGGTGATGACAGTTTTTGTAATTCCAGCCAAGAATATGGTGTAAGCCAGCTGGATTTTTACAGTAGCAGCACGCTTTACTTCAATGCAACTTGCAGTATTACAAGTTAGAAATTTAAGGCAAAATCCAAACACCTTTAACAACATTTTAAAAATGAAATAAAATTTGATATTTGATGAGATACAGCCTGGCAGTTTTTATAAAAAAACTGGGTCTTGAGAACACAGACTGTGTTTTTAATACAATAAACCAATGAAGACCCAATGGGCTCAATCCATTGACATTTTAATGGATCTTGTAAGCATGTGAAAACTGTATTCCCAGTCAAGTCACACTGCCTTTTGAAGGCAATAAGAAAAAGCAGATTAAAAAAAAATAATCAAAGAAAGGAAAGGAAAAAGAAATCATAGAATGTTAAGGACTTGAAATGGACCTTAAAGATTACCTAGGCCCAACATCCGCCACCATGGGCATGGACACCTCCTACAGGCAGGACACAAAATGCCTCTGAAGCAGTGCCTGCACGACCTGAGAAGAATTTCTGTTCTTACTGATGAGGACAGGATGATCTGCTGGAGACATGACACCCATGACAACACCTTTCAGAGGATTTAGAAGAGAAGGATAGTTGTTGGATTCCCAACAACCTACTCTAAACATGAAAGCTGAGCAAGAGCCATCAGACCCTAGCAGAACCAGATCTGTGGTTTGATTCATCCAAATGGCTAGTGAAGCCAATAAGACTCTTGACAAGTCTCACTTCTCAGAGGAGTGTTGGTCTACATTATTATTTTGTGATTTAAAGCCCCTCTTCAGCCAGTGCATAGCAAAACAGACAATTTCAAAGTGTCAACTAAAAGACCCCACACCAGTAAATCGGATGTCCATAACTGGCCATTCACTTAAGAGCTGGGCTTGATGGTTCTTGTGGGTCCCTTCCAACTCAGAATATTCTCTGAGTGTGAACATCATATAACTCAGGTGTTACTCTGTGGTAGAGTTGCTGGACCTGACTCAGTGCTAAGCCAGATGAGACATTCAAGCCCCAAGTAGTTTTCTTCCTTATTCACGACCAATATTCTGTTGTGATATACTTAACTGTGAAAGCCCAAAATGCTGAAATCAATCCATAGAGTTCACTTTATAAATTGTCCATCTTTGAGAGGAGGTTCTTAATTTCCAGGAAAGGCTTGCATCAAAGGACAGAAAACTGAAATTTTTAACTTTCTTCCTAGTGATTTTCTTCGTGATTAGAAGAAAAAAAAACCCCAACCACCTTCCCTTCCTGTTGTCTTGAGTTTTGCAGTTTTTCAGTGTTTCTCTTTGCTGTAATAACTTTCTCACGCATGCTGTTGTAAACATGGCCATAGTTCTTGCTAACTATCTATGTTTTTGTTAACTGTCCTTGTTGTTTTCATTCCATTCTCCTAGGCGGAGACTTGTGATAGATTGATGCTTTAACCAGTGTAATTTGAAAGGTGGTAATTTCTACCTCCAATCCACAGTGATTTCTAAGAACATATAAATAAAGTCAGAGGGTTCTGCCCTCTCTCTTTGGCCTCTCATTTGGCTCTCCTTTTTTGGCTCCTCGGCCTAGTCGGCTACGTGTGTTTGTGTCCGTGCAGTACAGTAGGACATCCACACCTTCCTCCCCCCCCCAGCATTAGAACATCCCCATTCAGCTTCACCAGCTCCCAGTGTGTGGAGATAAAATCAATAAAAATGCAACAAATGTAATCATGCTGTTAGAGGCACTGACAAGTGGTTCATGAGTGAAGCATCAAACTGGCCAAGGATCAGGTGAAGATGTGAAGGGCATTCAGGGCTGAGGATAAGAACTTCTACTGTCTTGTCCGTGGATGAGAGGCAGCAAAGGGGGTTGCCACAGAAGATGGTGCAGCAGGGAAGGTCAGCCAGGAGAGCAGCTGATGTACAAGGCTCTGATGGGAAAAGCACTTGCCTCAGAAGTGGGGCACTGAATATCTAAGGGGTGTTGCAGGAAAAGTGACAGGATTTCAAATAAAAGGATGTGTAGGTAACTCCCTGCTGTGAGAGTGGGCAGCAAGTAGTCAACTGTGCTCTCTGCACAGAGAAATGTGCAGGGAAAAAGAAAAGGAAAAAAAAGGAGAATATCTATTTTAGCTACATGCCCAAAATACCAATGACCCATTCACAAAGAGAAAACAGAGATGCAATAAGGTTCAGAATGGCATGGCAGGACATCAGGAAGATAGTCTTGGAAAGAGCTGACCTAGCAGTGGTAACTGCAACTGTGGAAGGTGGTAAAACCAGGTCAGTCCCATCCAGGAGCTAAAAAAAAATCCCCCGCTCAGGGATGGGGATGAAAGGATGAATTTATAATGTAATGGCTAGGCAAAAAACACCAGCATGTTCCAAATAAATTATTTTTCACATGAAGTGCAGCGTCAACAGCAGGAACATAAATGCAAGAACATTTAACTTTTTTCCAGAAAAAAAAGCTGAAAAAGTTGAGGAAGAAAATGTGTTAGGTGTGGCAAGGTTTGAAGAGACCCATCAATAGTGGTAAAAAGTGCAGCAGAGTAATTTTTCTGAGAGCTGTTTCGTTCTTCATTTCTTTATCAATAGATAAGCATTCCCTCTTGTTGCCTCCATCCAGACTTGCATGGCTGTGATACCACCTCACATAATTGCAGGTCAGTGGAGTAACACCAAAATTTTCCCCTAACTGAACCAAAACATTATTTTCAAAGCATCTCACTATGAATTTATACATGGTCCATTATAATTTGTGCTGTGTTCTCCTCTAGGTAGGAAATGAGTCTTTCAGCAACATGGAATTTCCTAACTGTCACCATACTCTTCTTGCCTTTTGCCCAGGTGAAGGAAGGTGGGAAGCCAAAAAACCAAGAGATCTGGAAGATTTTTACTGATGGTAAAAGGAACTGAGCTGAGTAGGGGAGTCAAGTCAGGAATTTATAGCATGGATTAATTGAGGGAGACCAGAAGAGAGACTTAGGAAAGAAAAATCTGGTGGCTGACCTTGAGGGTGCAGAAGGTGATGACAGTCAACACTTATTTTCTCTCATTGTCACAGCAAGTTTAATCTCAAGCATTTATAGGACACAGAGTGCAAATAATAATTTCTTCCCATTTGGGATCAGGTTTGGTATTTGAAGAGCTCAAGCTCCTTCGTCTACTCCTCTAAACTTTCTTCTACCTCTTCATGACCACTTACAGTATAAGCAAAGCGATCCTTTTCATATACTTTAGAGTTTCATCTTCACTGAAAATTACCAGTTGTCCCCAGAGTTCTAATTTATATCCTATTACAGTACTACATAGGAATTAAATTAGCAGATGTCAAGCCAATTGCCCAGGGAATTTTGGCAACATAGTCTTTGAAATTTACTAAAAGTGGAACATGTATTCACTGCAAAAATAGAATGATGTGTGTTTCTTTAAAAACCATGGCAGGTTCACAGTTTTGTATGTTCCAGCCTAAGCTAGAAGTAGCATAAACCCCTAAATATATGTAATATTTAATTACCTTTTGTGAGTGAAAACTGAGAAAAATACACATTCTAAGTCAGCTATACACCTAAATTCAGGCCTCTTCTGTTCAGAAAATCTCTAAGAGACAAATGTCTACCAAATATATTCTTCAGGAGAATTTAGGAGAAAGATTGTATTTCTTTTCTTTTGTTTTTAAATGAAGGCTTTTGGGTATATTCTTCATCTTTTCTCATGTTCGAAAGTAGAACAATTATTTACTTTTTTCTGCCTTTTATGGAACCAGCATGCAAAGCATGCTTTTGACTCCATAGAAACAGTATTTTAATGTCAGTCAAATTAATAAAACCCCAAAATCAAAAGAACCAATTTTAAACAGCATCGGGGCAGACAGAAGAAGAATGCTCTTGCAAATCAGAAAATAGAGGACAGGCTCCAAGCTTCCTACAATTATTTTTTTAATAGCTTATTATGCCAGCAAAGACCACTATTTCCTTAAGAGTTAAACTCACTTGAGCAAGAAGCAATCTCAATCTCTCCTTTAGAGACACCTTTATATGTGATAACTGTTCGTACCCTGAGTAATACTTGGGCAGACAAAATGGTTACTATAAATTTCTGCAAGTTTTTCTCAAAAAGTCAAAATTAATATGAAGGATTATATACCAGTATTCAGTAGTGTAACAAGAACAAAGCAATGTAGGAAAGAAAAATTAAACCCTTGCCTTGTGAGAGGAAAAGTAAGATCATTGCTGAAATTTCTGGGAAACCTCTTAGCTACTGTAGTCATAGATCCCAACAGTGGAATATGGATAAATCGGTAACTGCAGTTCAAATGTAAATAGATGACATCTGACAGGAATTATGTGATTTCTAGAACAATAGAAATGCCAGGCTACAATCCTACGTACTTCCAGCAGGAAAAATAACTGAGTCTACATTTATTTACCTGTGAGAGTAGAAAAAAGTTTTGCATTGAAAGATCCTGCAATTAAAAAATTGAGAGTCACTCCTCCAAACCTTCATCATTAAAAATAAATTACAATGCATTTGTCAATTGTTAAATCAGACTTCAAGGACAGTTGTATTGCTTTTCCTAGCTTTTTCCTCTCAAACTGTAGATATTAGAAAAAGCTTATACACATACATATAAATAACATGTATGCAAATCAGGCATTAAAAAAAAAAATCATGAAATATCAGGAGACCCACAAGAAAAATTAGTAGGACTGCAATGAATATCATTATAACCTACTAGAAAAAAACCCAACAAAACAAACAGAAAGCAAGGACCAAGACTGTTTCAGTCCTGGTCCTTATATCATGCACAATTTATAATAAGCTCTCCACGAGCTCAGACTAGATAACAATGTCCCATATGGGGAAGAATTGAATCCACAGGCCCAAGACATACACTCTCACAGATCCCAAGCCCACAGAGCAACACACTTCCATGTCACCCTGTCTCCATCTTTCTCACTGATAAAGAAACCCAGATGCTGTGCCAGCAAAGGACGTCTTTGGATCCCAAAATCCTTGAATTGGATGAGGAGGGGTCACCCTTCATCTTACACCTCATGTCCAATGAAGCAGCCACAGGCGCAGTATGCAGAGAAAACCCTGAGAAAGTCTGCAGCATTCCACAGGCTACAATACTGAATTTTGAATGGCTGAAGTGCTGCCAGCGTTCAGACCAGCTAAAGGTAGGGAGGCTCACGTCTTAGCGTTGGCAACTCACTGGTGGCAACTACAGTACTGAAAGAGATACAACAGTGCCTCAGAGATGCACACCCTAGCACGTACCACACCATTGATTCATTCTCTAGAATTATCACAGGTATTTCCAGAGAGTGCTTTGAACTTCTATCCGCAAGATCAATAGTGCTGCCTTTTATAGATCTGAACTCTCCAGCCTCAGAGTTACTACTTCAGCATACATGAAAGACCAGCAGGATATAAAGGGATCACATTCAGCTCGATGTGTTAAGACACTAGAAAAATCAAACAGGCAGGTCTTTGGCTCCAAATTACTTCAAAGGTCAAGACAAAAACTGAGCAAGTTACCTGCCATAACATCTTCTGAGCAGTATTAATATTTTCTTGGCAGTCTTTGTGCCAAATACAAACTCAGCCTGCAACAAAGTTAACATTATTACCAGTAGATCTTCTGACTTTCTGGACTGACCTGTCACTTTACTCCTTTTCCTTACTCCTAACATTAAATTGGGATTTGTACTTACCAAAATACGTAAGCTTCAAAGGAGCAGAATATGGTTATGGTAGACACTGCCTACTGCAGCCTGCCTCTCTGCTCTCCGGCTGCCATAGCAGCTTCACAAAGTGGTGGTTCCTACCTCTCTATCTGAGAAACTTTAGGACTAGGGAAAAGAAGGTTTGCTTCCAGCTAGAAAATATGACATTTATTTACAGCCAGCCTCTACTTTGCACTGAGGCTGTAAGTGGAATAATTCAAAAGTCAGTACTGCTGACCTTGTGTGCCCAAATACTCTGGTGATCACCGTATTTCGCAAATTTTTACTGGAAAAAAATGCACATGGAGCAACAGCTGTGTTGCACAGGGCACTGTGGGTCCCTGAGGAGACCCAGAGCTCAGTGCTGGGTGGTGCAGGACAACTCTCCACGTAGAAGAGGGCACATAGAGCCAGGCAAGTAAATCCCTCCCTGTCACACACCTGCCTCTTGTTCAGCATTCTGGACACTGTCTATAGAGCCTCCCCACATTTTCAGGTGGCAACATAATTTGGAGACTTCATAAGAATTTTGGTTCCACTCAAAAGCCACTGGGAGCCTATAGATGTGATGGTAAAGGAACAGAACTAGGATGAAATTTAAAGAGAAACAGAAGCTTCACCATTGTAGCTTATATCGGACAAGAGAAGAACATGGACAAGTCATGGACGCATCAACATAAATGCCACATTCTGCTTGCCATATTTGATTCACAATTTCATTAAAACCACAAAGCTATTTTTGGAAGAATTCAGAAAAATTCTCCTCAAAAACTGAACTTGATAGGAATCTCAAAAATATTTCTCTGTGGCTCAGCATGTGATCATAAACTCAGATTGATCACCTTCTGGATAATTAAAGTTAGAAATCAACAAAAACATGAGTGTTTCACTTTTATGGTAGCTGCCTTTGGACTGCTTTGGGGCTGCATATGTCCCCAGCTGAGAACATCATCTCAAATGTGTACTTTTGTCTGGTAGGCATCCAATCTCAGACAACTTGAAGTATTGTGGATGTTCTAGTATCTATGCACATGTACAACAAATATTATATGGATGATATCCTGGAATACATGATTAATTTTTGTGTATTTTGTCCCTCTTTGAGACAGTAAGTTATATAAGTAGCAGTTTCAATGATTCAGGCAGGCCACTAGAAAGAACAGACCTCAATTGCTTTCTTTTTAAAATGTATACTTGTAAATTAAGAAGCATTTCAAGATTAGGCACCTGTCCAATTCTTTTTATGATTTAGTGTATTATGCTAATGAGGATGCTGTTTCTTTAATTATATCATTTGAAGAAAAAATTGCATTCAGTCCCTTGATCTTCTTTAAAACCATTCCCATGCTTGATTCCCCTATAGGCTTTTAATCTCGCTGCCTCAGTGTGAAACTCTGCAGTTGAGCGAAACTCTTCTCAAAACTGGTTCACTGAGGAAGTTTTAATTGTTTTCTTTCATTGGAGCTATATTTTTTACCAGCTGGCAGCTTTAGGAGGAAGAGCTACAAGATTCAAACTAGCACTAGCTAGAACGAAGAGTCATGCTGAAACTTAATATACTGTGTATGTAACATACTAAATGCCATGATTTGTTAGACAAGGGTAGAGAGAAAACTAAAGTGAGTTATAAAATAATACCTTTCCATGACACTTCACAGTAGAATTCAGTAAATCCTGTTTTTAAAAAGCATATATCAGCTGTTAAACATCACTATGCAAAGTTACCCATGCATGATGTTCATGGACATTTGTTATTAGTCAAATGTTCCTCTTTTTTAGTACACACATTACAGTAACTAAAGCAAAAGTATGTTTCAGTTATAGTATATCCATTTAGAGGTTAACTGCAGTATTTGTTAACATTTCGTGCTTTCATCCTACACTGAAAGATAAACTGGATTTTGTTGAAACTAAGAACCAAATTGTACTAACATCTTGAAGCTAAGTATTTACAAACAAATATTCTACACCTCATTTATCTGTTTTGCCATAAAATTGGCTTATACATGATTAATTATGAAAAATAAGCACAGCACAGTGCTTTCATGTACTTTTACTTTGAAAACCAGGTCACACTTTGTTTAGAAATTCAGAAAAACAATATGAATAACATAATTAACATATCAGAAGATTCTTTGCAAGTAACTTTATTTAAGCACGTTAAACCAGGAGCTTATGAAGTTGTTGCTATTCTGTCATTGCAGACAAATAATTTCTTAACCCTTGTTTATATACTTCATTTTATTTGACTAATCCTTTGTACCAAAAGGATGTTTGCAGTAGGTATCCTCATACTAAGCCACACAATGCTGAATGAAAACAGTGTTCTTGTCCCAAAACACCTACAAGCTAATTCCTGCTCTGAGACTTGTTTCCAGCTGGGATGCTGCTCCTTAGAAACAAGTCAGTAACGGTGTGGTTATGGTTGGGAAACTAGAAACTTGAGATAAAGATACACAGATTCTTTTAGGTTGGAAAACACCCTAAAGATCATCAAGTCCAACCATTAACCCAAGCACTACCAAGTCCACCAACCACGTCCCCAAGTGCCACACCTGCACATCTTTTAAATACCTCCAGGGATGATGACTCCACCACTTCCCTGGGCAGCCTGTTCCAGCACTTGACAACTCTTTCTGGGAAGCAGTTTTTCCTAATGTCCAATCTAAACTTCTGTTGGTGCCACTTGAGGCCATTTCCTCTTGTCCTATTGCTTGTAACCTGGGAGAACTTGCACCTTGCTACACCCTCCTTTCAGGCAGTTGTAGAGAATGATAAGGTTTTCCCTGAGCCTCCTTTTCTCCAGGCTAAGAAACCCCAGACCTCTTAGCTGCTCCTCATAAGCCCTGTGCTCAACCCCTTCCCCAGCTCTGTTGCCCTTCTTTGGACATGCTCCAGCACCTCAATGTCCTTCCTGTAGTGAGGAGCCCAGAACTGAACACAGGACTCAAGGTGCTGCCTCACCAGTGCTGAGTAAGGCCTTCACAATCCACCTGAATACATACAGTGAGTCTTTCTACAGGTTCTCCACTCATGGCACTTAGCCATCAAAATACCTTTGTGATGACATATTTCAGTATTACACTGTGCTTTTCTCAGGCATTCGCATGTGGTCACCTCATGTGAACTATCCTATATCTGCAGAGCTCCTTACAGACTCTCCCCAAGTCTAGATGTGTAAGTTATTTCTGGCAACAGAGCAAGATCACACATTGACTAGCAACTTGCTCCTAATAGTGAGAATTTACTTTCTAGGTGCATGCTGTTCTCACTAAAAAAATTTACCTGGTTATTTCAGTTACAGCCATTTCTTTTGACTTTACTTTTAATACTTTCAGAAAGAATGAGAAGAGAGAGGGTTTATCAGCTTTTGACCTCAGCTGCTTTCTAGAGCCAGCCCCAAAGCCAACTGCAGCATCAGCTCCAGCTCAGGAAGTTTGTCTTGTCTGCAGAGCAGTCAAGCAGCGACCATGGGCTTGCAAAAGGCCACATGGACTGGGAGCTGTCAACTGAAGAGGTCTGACCGGCAAACAAGAGCCTCCCCATGTCAAAACAAATGGCCAAAATACTTGTGATTGGTGTATTGCAGAGCTAGAAATAGAAAGCAATGCTTTCACCATACTGCTAGTATTTGAATGGCTTCTTTTCTAAAAGGGCAAATAGTTTGTTCTCCTGAAAGCTTGCTTGCAATGGCAATGGCCAGGCTCCTTTTCAGTAAATATCAGAATTGCTTTTTTCAAAAAGGAAGTTCAATTCTTTAAAAGGTTAAGAAGGTTACAGACTAACACACAAGTAAAACAAAACAAAACACTAAAAGGCACTGTACTTATTTATGAGAAACAGGATGGGAAGATGAGGCCATGGATACCACACATGCAAGAAGAAAAGCAGAATCTGGAATATTGGCAAATGACAAGCTGAGAGAGAGGGTGAGGTCTGCTAGAAATCCATCAAGTGAGGTATTCCTCGAGCATGTATCCTCAAAGTATGAAAAATACTGTCACATGGAATTTTATTCTATCAGAGGATCTGTTCTGAAAGGACTACTACTTTAAAAGTGTGGCTTTGGGAAAGTCTGCAAGTTCTAGTCATGGCTTAATACAAGAGAGTAGTGAAATCAACTCCAGCTGATGTTATATTGGACTCGTACTGGATACAAGTAAACCATTTAACTAGAAAATTATGATTCACTACAGGCAAAGGGCAATGTTCTGATTCCTTTTGGAACTGAAAAACAATGTGTAATCTTAACCAATATTTAATTTACTTGTTTGGATATTTTAGAAAGACCATTTGTCAACATTAAAAACAAATCATGCGCAAAACTGAGCAGGGGAAAATAGTCACATACAAAAATATAAAAAGGACCTGCTAAGGGATGTTTTATTACATGTCAAAAATAACTAGCAAAGTCACCATGCTACAGCCATGAAAGGAAGCTTTTATGGTTGAAGAGTCCTGGCTTACAGGGAGTGAAAGCAGCAGCAGGGAAACCTGTAAAACAAATGCATAGTACATAACAGATGGGGGGAAGACACTGATAGCAATGAATACAAATTAACATTGCAGAAATGCAAGCAAACAATGGAAGCAAAAAAACGGTAAGAACTATGGTGAGGTTTATGACAATAGGAGCTCCTCTCTAAACAGAACAAGAATAAGAGAATGCCAAGCAATGACTTCAATAGCTGGTCATTCCAGACAAAAATTATAAAAAAATTCAGAAAAATACAGATTTATTTGACAACTACTTCTCTGCACTCACAAAGATGCAAGATGCCCTATTCCCTTGTTATAGTGATAATGACACCACTATAACTTGAGGGAGGTTTAAATAGCCCTCAGTTTAAACCATGCATTCAAGAGTAGAGGGCAGACGAATCAATAACTTTTAATTCAATGACTCTTTTAAAAACCATAGGTGCACAAAAGGTTCCTGGTTACTGGAAAGACTTACTATCAAAGCAGCATTTACAAGGGCTAAGCAAGATAACCAAAGCACCTATCGAACAGTCAGACTGACATCAGTAGTAAGCAGCAGCAGGGAAACATTAGCATGGGACACAATCAATAAGGCATTGAATGACAGTCACATAATTAACACCAATCAACACAGCTGTATGAAAGCCAGGCCTGGTCATGTAAATCCGGTCATTTGTATGCAGTGACATCATCATTTGATAATGGTATGTGCTGATAGGACATATTTCTAGCCCTAATTTCACACTATGCAGTGATTTAAAGTCATGCTATACATAAAATCCTGAATTAAAAGATTCACCACACTAAATCAACACTGCTCATAGCAAGTGAATTTCAAAAGTGACTAGCTAAATGAATAACTAAATGGAGAATCAACATCCTGATAATAGAATCCTTGTCAGTCCAGCAGGAATAAAAAATTAAGTACAACATTTGGAAGCTCAAAAGAGCTACAGACTGTCTTAGAAGGCAAGGCTCATTATTTACTGAAAAAAATTAATGGTGACATGGTAGATTGATTACTACTAGCACCCTTTAAATCAAGACCTTGTCTTTTTCAGAAAGATATGCTAAATAAAGAAAAATTAAAGGACTACTACTGAAATACTATGCATTCCTCTGACCTCCACAGAGCATGCAAGAAGAATAGATATTCACGTGGCCCCTTTGGTCTTTAAGTTCATAAGCATAGGAAACAATGACCCAAACATTATTAATCTCTCAGGAATTTAATGCAATAAGTGAATCATGCTTAATCCATCTGATACAGTATAATGTATCTTGAGTATTTCTGTGGGATTTCAACTGTAATCCAGTGTTAAATTACTAGATGACTATTAAAATATTATCAAGTAATTTCCTTGAATTTCTGATGTTTTGGCTGAAAGCAGCAAAAATCTATCGCTATGCACATATAGGGAGGGACAGTGTCAAACTCTTGATCCACACCTTCCCATGTAGATCATTTTGACCTGTTCCTAGGAAGTGTTATTTACAGTAACACTATCAGAACAGTATTTCTATGGCATGTCAGAAAGCCTCCTGCAAGGCACAGCTGTGACTAACACTGATTTCATGCAATTAGGGTTATGTTCTTATATACCCATCATCTTACTAAGCCATGCTCCAAGATTAGTGCAAGAGGTGAAAGTCACATTACCTCTGCCAAACATTATTTGATTCTGTCTGTTTGAAACAAAACACTAGGTTGTAAACAACTCTGGAATGGGCCAGGAGACTTCATTCTTCCAGTTTTGCAGCAGGTACTTAAATTGCTATAAGACTTAAAACCCCACTAATGAGAAGGCACAGTTACAACTGCTTTTAAGCCACAGTTATTTGTAATGATGGAAATGCATTAAAAACATTTCTGTACAATCTTTGCATCACTCAGTGTCCGGCAATGTTGTCCTCAAAGAGAGGATGTGCATTAAACTGTGCGTTCTTTTCATTCACATCAGACAACACACAGGGCCGAGACATCACAAGCCACCCATGAGCTCATAAACACAAGACTTCTCTTCTTGGGTATTTAGCCACCTGACTGCTGCAGGATTATGACCAGGATGTATGTGCCACCCAGAAGACAGCGACACACCAGTTTGACCACTCATTTCACAGCCATAATCACATTATTTGTGACTGAGTGCGACTGTCGCCAGAGAAACAGCTTTTGACTTTGGGTCTCCCCAGGGGAAAGAGAAACACTTATGCCAGGCTGGTGTCTGAACTTCTCCAGCCAAGCTGTGTTTCATCACTTGAGGGACAGGATCATGCCTGGCCATGGGACATGCACACACAGAGGCGTCAGCAGGCATTGCTATTGCTCACCGTGAACATGGCCTCACGCCAGTACAGCACAGTTTTACCAGGATCTATGTCACAGTCATCCCCCCACTGACAAAGTTATGCCTTCCCAAGTATCAAAGACTATCTTCAAATATTGTTATAATACCTCAAAAAGTAACAGGATTTAGTTTAGATATATACAGTACATTGGTTAAGATAGTCATATTTTCAATAGATATCGTACCTAACAAACAAAGCAAAAACATTAAGAAAGCAAAGGTCTATTTTTGCTTGATAATTCCCCACAGTAAAAAAGCCTCATGGTCTGTTTTGAAGTCACCTTTATTCCTATTGCTTACACAATCATTAAATGGAATTTTCATTGGATAAAATAGCACTGTTAAAAAAGAATCAAAGACTTCTTGAAAGAGTTCTTTGGTGGCAAATACATTTAAAAGTTGAAATCAGACATTTATAATACAGAAGACAAGCTTACCCAAAATGCTGGAAAAACAAGTTTTTCTTCCATTGGTGATTGTTTGGCATAGAAGACAGTCCCAGGGTGGAAACCCTAAAAAAAAACAAACAAACAAAAAAAAAAAAACAAAAAACAAAAAAAACAACAACAAAAAAAAAACCCACACCAAAGAAAAAACAAAACCAAAACAAAAGACTCATTAGAATTAGGTAACAAGGCCATACACCATCAAATCTTCTGTAAACACAGTGCTCAAGATTAAACATCCTGCTCTTCTGATTAGGATCCTGTCCAAGTTTCCTGGCATTAGCTCACAGATAAGCTGATCTGCCTTAGCACTGAGCAAAGTGAAGCAATGCACCTACTCTCAGAAGGGGAAGAGGACAAAAAAACCTTTGTGAAACAAACTCCACATTTTCTGTTCCACTTCCTCTGGAGTATCTTTAGAGTAATTCAACACTCTAGTCAAATTTAGGTACAGAAACTGAAGGGGAAGCAAAGATTAATCAGGTTTTAATATATTTACAGAGATCATTGTTTTAAAGACACTCTGTGCTACTTTACACCTTGTCCCCTTGACACATTTTGATGTGATATGGGTTATGTAGTGTTACTCAGGGAGATTTAGCTGCATTTGCTTGTGGTGAGATCATCCAGAAAAAGTATGGAGAGAAAGAAGAAAAACAAGAAAGGGTGAGGAAGATCATCCAGAAAGCATAAAGAAGGAGCTTCTCACAGAAGCCAGGAAAAGATTGCAAGCACAAAAACTAAACATTGTGAATCACAGAATGTGAGTTATGTCAAAAGACAACAGGTCAAGGCAGAGAAGGAAAGAAAGCCAGTCCTGAGATTTGATAAGTCATGAGATGTGCTTTTACCAATGGTAAAAAAAAGACCAAAGTCAAACCACTGAGATTCAGAGATGACACAAGAACAGGCTCTCTCAAGTAGCACTGATCAGATCAAAGAGATGACAAAAAGAGATGGAAAAGGTTTTGGGTTGGGATTTTTTGAGGGAAAAAAACTTTATGAGATGATTTTTGTTATGTCAATTATGTGCATTTATTTGTATTATGATGAGAAAGAGACAGAAGATATTAGATTGAAGAGTTAAGACATATGAGTGCATGGAAGACCAGGATGAGGGATGTGACTGTAGGACAAGCAGAGCAGGTGGAGTTTAGATGAGACCTGAGAGTATAATAGAGAAAAAGGAAGAGGGAGAAAGAATGGGGAAGGACAGGTGAGGGAGGAAGGGGAGATCATGACAGTCTTTTTTTCCTTGTGGTAAAGGCCAAGTAGAGAAAAGTTAGACAAAAATCTTGGAAAGTATTAGGAGAGGGAAGATATAAATAGCATTTTAGGAAAGAAGTTTAATCAAATCTTTCAAAATGTTTTGTTCACATGCAACTGATGGTAACCACTTACAATACATTTCACATAAATGTGGTAAAATACCAAATTCAAAGTAACTTTTGTCAAAATATGCACTACTGGCAATGAAATCTATATTTTAATAAGAAATTCCAGGTACGCTTTATTCCTCCTGCCCCCCCCCCCAATTTTCCCACTCCCCAACAAGGCAGGTTGCTTCTTTTCAAATAACTCAGTTAAATTAAGTTGTATGTTCAGCCTCATTAGCCACTATCTCCATTCCCCCGTGGTTTTAATGAGATAAGTCTCTTTGTGCACAGCTACCTCACTCCATCCCCCCAAACAATCCCACAATGTTGGTTTTTTTTACATAATCATTCTTCAAATGCTCCCAATTACACCAGAGGCAGCCCAGGTGATTGGGGCAGTGCAGGGCTCTCGCAGGGAGATGGCGAGGCAGGATCTGCACCCAGCAATACACACACTCTCCTTGGGCAGGGCTGAGTTGCTCTTCCATACTGTTTCACCCATTTTAATTAGGGCAATTTAATCAATGACAGACTCAAGTGAAGGGTCAGACCCTCTGCATAGACTCCAAGCCCCAAACTTTTCCCAGCAGCCTCCTTCCTGCTCCATGAACTATCCATCACCTCCACACCCAGCACATGAAATCACAGGGCAGGAACAAAGCCCCTACACCCCACCAAAGCTGGGGGTCACAGGAGTCCCCTGAACTCAGAATGATACCTGGCTGCAGCTCTTCCCCCACAGTACCCACCCTGGGAAGTCCAGCACCTCCCTCAAGGCATCAGGACATGGCACCATCCCACAGACAGAAGAAAGGCTCACAAGGACCTGCTCCAAAGGTCTGACCTTGTCTTTAGTCCTTTTTTTTTTAATTATCCCAGGAACAAAGGTACAAAGGCCATGAGATGACCAGTTTTCAGCTGGAAATAGAGGTAAATGCTGATGTTTCAGGAAAAAAGAAATGGAAGTGGCAAAAGACCAGCTCTACTCATAAGGAGAAAGACAGGACTTTTTAAGGGCAGGGCGTCTGCTTCCACCACTATTTTCAATCTATTAGAAAAAAGACTGTAAATCCAGCAAGTATGGTTGGCAGAAAACCCCTCAGAGCAAAGGATCTCTGCTCCATGGCCATTCTGCAGCCTCAGAGGAGAGCCTGGGGAGCTCAGCACCACTCCCAGGCTATTCCCGGCCACCCAGGGTCAGCAGCGGCACAGCAGAGATTAAAGCAACTTAGATTTGTTATATAAGGGACATGTTGCTCGTGGCTCCTCTCAAATCCCAAAGATGTTGCTATTATGTAATAGGAACAATCAAACAGGGCAGCTTTTCTGTGATTTGATTTTTTTAAAAGTGCTGAGCAGCTAAAAATGAATAGTGTGATTCTGTCAGACTCGGTGTTATGTTTTCCACTCTAAATCCAAGTTTAACCTTAAAAATGCTGTAGCTTATAGGGACAATGACTCAGCTCTCACTTCACTCAAGACACAGGAAAGTAAAATAAAGCAAACTTTGTCTACCTTCCCACAAGGTGAAGAGCACAGCTTTTATCTTCTGAACCAAGCCTGAGGGTTTTCATTGCTTCAGCGCCAGTATCTTGCTGGCTCTATTGACATTAAAGGATTACTCATATGAGTAAAGGCTGTGGACCTGGCCCTGAACTTTGCTGCTTGGATTGGAGAGTGGCTGTGAGCCACTCTGACACTTCGGCTTTCATCAATGGAAAATGTAAACTCATTTGGCAGAGTCTCAAGAGTTTCTCTTCTTAAATTATTTCTGTAAATAATTCTGATGGTAATGCACACAATTTTGCATGATACATCTATGCATACGCACATTACTTAAAAAGACATGCATATTAATGCAACAAATTCCATTGTTTCTGTAAGCCACTTAACTCATACTTGGGGCATGCTCCAGCAATATCAAGGACTGATAGATGCAGATGTATCAGGAAGTCCTGGTTGATCATTTGATCAAGCTGCTGTCATATCAGGATTAGCACTTCACCCAGTTTGGTTTTGGTTTAGAGACTTACCAATTTATTTCCAGCTTACAAACCATGCTTAAGGAATTTTTCCTTTTTTTTTTTTTTTGTTTTCTTAGTTTGAGATCTGAAAAGGAGAAAAGCACTCTTTTGATGTAGATCTGATTTCCTATCTCTTCTCCTAGCCTCTCAACCTTTTAGCACATTGAAGAAACAGTCCAATTTGAATGCTAAATACTTCTTGTGATGCTTTTAGCATTAGACCTCAAACAACATATCCAGATTGTGATGGTGATACACCAACCTGTCCTAAGCACTTGTACCCAATCTCTCTAACATTTCCAGTCTTGTTCATGCAGCTGTTTGATCCCACCAAAGCTCATATGAATTGTTTCCAGAGGTTTTTTTACCATTCTTTCCTTTTTAAAGCTTCACTATTATGTTGCACCAAGAGCAAAACAACTTTTCATCATCAGCAAGGGCAGGTCTGATAGACCAGAAGGAATGAATTCATCCTTAGAGCATGACTCTGCTGAGCACAGTCAAATGTAATTTACTTTTAAATGTCTTATCTGTGCCCAGCATCCTGCCACCTTTCCCTGTGCATAGCACATCATGATTCCTCCCAGCATTCTGGCATGAGAAAACTGCATCAAGCTCAGAAATGCTTAATACAAAGCTTTATATTTTTCTCCCATCACAATCTAATTCTTGTTCAAGAACACTAACATACTCTGGAACACAGAAACACATTACTTGGGTAATGGTCCCTCTGACTTTTTCTGGCAGTGTAAATTTGAGAATTATTGTGAGGTCTGCCTCAGACTGAAATCTCAGGTGGCGTAAAATGTTGTTGTTCCATGTGCCCCATGCAAAACTTGGCAAAGAAGACAGGCCAGAGGGCAAAAGCACTATCAGAGCATCTCTTTGAGCCACCCTTGCCTGCCAGCCTGGCTCTTTGACAGCCCTGGTATTTTGCTGTAACATAGAGCACCCCGTGGGGATAATAAACATGGAAGCCAACTCATTCAGGATGAGCTACCCAATAGTTAAAATTCAAAAAGTAAAATTTAATAGAGAAACTAATTTGCCCAGTATGTGTTTTAGAGTCTTGTTTACTTTTTAGCTATGATTTCAAAGGGAAGTCATTCTCCTATAAGTGTTTGGTGATTATGCCCATTAAGTGAGACTCACAGCTGTGCAAAGAAGAACAAGTTATACCTTTCTTCCAGCTTTGCATCCCATGCAGCAGCTGTTTCGAAGCAGTTTATAGCCCTCAGGCTCATATAAGGAGCAACAACCTGTATTACACCAACATCTGAATTAAGAGTCATGATTGCAGGTGGGGTGGGCCACTCAAGAAATTTTTTATGCTTTTGCTAGTTTCTTGGATTGCATAATATCACTGATCTGCAAGTTATGTCACTAACAGCAAAAGCCTGGTAACTGCTGCCACACCAGATGCTTCTGAGGATTAATCCATTTTCAGAGAAGACTTTTGATGTTGAGACCTCTGCTGGAACAAAACAGACTTCACCATCCACAGTCCCCAAATACTCTGCAAGAGTGAGCCAGCACACTCCTCCCAGATCATGGGAAAGAAGCTAAGGCATGGTCTTAAACCAACACTACTATATTTACACAGGAACAGAATTTTTATTTCCTCCCCTTCCAGCCAATGCACCACTGGTGCACTATATGCTATTTCACCCTTCCTCACTAAAGTGACAATAACTTTTCCTTGAGCAGAAAACAGTTCCTGCCCTAAAATGGGAAGATTCACTATCCCAGGAGCTTAGAAACTGTTTGCCTGTCAGCTTTTCAACCTCTTTATTTAAAAAGAAAATACAAATCCTTATTTAAGCGGTCACCTTAGCAATTTCTTTAAAGTCTTTTAAAAAGCAGAGTCTAGCACACGAGTCTTATGAGGGGCACTGAGGGAGCTGGGGTTCTTTGGCCTGGGGAAAAAGAAGACTTGGGGGACTTTATCACTTTCTACAACTGCCTAAAAAACGGTTGTAATGAGCTGGGGGTGGACCTCTCTTCACAGGTAATAAGGAACAGAAGAGGAAATGGTCTCAGTTTGTGCCAAGAGATTTGGGTTGGATATTAGAAAAAATGTCTTCACTGAAAAGGTTGTCAAGCACTGGAACCAGCTGCCTAAGCAAGTGGAGTCACCACACGTGGAGGTAATTAAAAGACATGGAGATGTGGCACTTGGAGACATGGTAGACATAGCAGTGCTCGGTTAACACTTGGACTATTTTTCAAATATCTTCAATATTTTACATATATGTCTTTTGGCTGCAAAATACTGACCTGGTTCTCTGTCATAACAGAGCAACATGGGGCAGAGCTTTAATTGCTATAAATCTCTTCATTGTCAAGTTAAAGCAATTTATAATGGCTAATCATTTCTCCACTTGCTTTGCACCCTACAAACACTTACTAAGAATGTATTTCTCATGAAATCATTGACAGATGCTAGTCAGGTGGTTTCAGCATTTAGTTGTACTCTGGAGATCTTTCTGGTCACCTTGGATGAAGCGTTGGACTTTACCCTCTTTCCATTTCCCCACTGGAAAAACCAGAATAGCAAGATGATACCATATAATAGCAAAGGACAGAACAACCAAATCAGGTTTTCAGGATGTTAGCTATATTAGGATAGTGCCAGAAATCCCTTGGAATTATTTTTTTTAAAGAAAAACTGTATCAACAGGTTTGAGTTTGCAGTAACAAGCTCAGGTACAAAACAAACCACCATGCACTTAAGTTTTGCTCTTCTCTTCTACTTTCTTTCCAGTTTCAGCTGCTTATGACTTTTTTAACAAAACTGACTGCAGCAGGTTTGGTAATAGTTGCATTTAAACAAGGTCAGTATAATTATAAATAACTTGGGATAAAATGCAATACTTGTCTAGGGAAAGCATTTGCTAAATCAGCTGTGTCTCAATAGTCTTTTCAGCAAACCTCAGCATCCAGACAGGGGTGGAGGGGAAGATATCTTCTTGCACTGCTTGTTGCTGGCATTTCAGCAAATATCTTCACCAAGATGTCCATTGTTATGCCTAGATCTTTTGTCCTCCAGAGCCTTCAATCAAATATTAAACCAATTACTGTGTATGGGTGTCTACTGTACTGTGCTTCACTTCATCTACTATTGCATGACTTTCCAGAGAGCACACACTTAACTGGAGTCACCAGTTGGCTGCAACTCTCTATCGTACACTGATTTTGGGTGCTTCCTGCATGAACTTAAGAAATAGAGAACACACACTGAAAGCTGAAAATCTTGGTTTCCTAACTTGAGAGGACTACTTCTCACTGGTTACCAAGTTCCCTGCACAGGCCCTGATGTGCTTTACAGCTGTGGAGAGCTGCACTTCTGCTGCTAGATCTCCTCTCCTATCTTCCTAAATAGCTAGCATTGCTTACTATAACAAATGTACTTTGTATAAAAGCACACATATCAGAAATTAAGGCCAGAAGTTTAAAGCTGCTTTCTTACTTGTTACAATTGCTATCACTAAGATAGGGGATAACACCATAGAAAACTTTACCACAGAAAAAGCTTTGCTGTAGAGAAATTAAAATCTACTTGTCTGACCCAACCCTACACTTGCCATTTGTTAGATCAGTAGCCAAATACCTACCTCTGTCCTTAAAGAAGCAAATATAAGAAAAAACCATGGTATCTATTAAAAGCTACTTCAAATACACCACATGGACTCGGCCTTGCAAAGATTTTCCTCAGTGTCTGTGTCCCATCCCATCATCCCTCCTCTCCCCCCACTACACCCGTTCTCAGGTAGCAATTTCCAAACTCACAGTGCAGCAAGCCAAGAATTACTTACAGAATCCCCCTTCTCTGCCTTAAAATGGGAGTTAATTCCCCAGAAATTAAGGCAATGCTAAATACCGTAGAATGAGAAGTTAACCCTCATTTGCACACATGTAGCTCGCTCCTACCACTCTTCGGCAGCACAGGCTGCACTGCTCTCCACAACAGATTGTAGCAATAGGAGACAAGTAGCTGGGTATATTTAATTGCATTGGAAGCAGGCAGACTGGTAAAAGGTTTATGTAGCATGGGATACAGAAAAGCACACAGCCCCGCTTGAAATTGGGGATGAGAAACAATAAAACCCACAAACACTCCACTGGATGCAGAGAGCATAAAACAATCCCGGTATGAAATCACAGACAAACCGAAACAAAGCATTTATACATCACATTACACCCAGCTCATCGTCTGCCAAGTGCCTCCTTAATGCAGTCATCCGTTGCAAAGTTAACCTGTGTGAAAACACTTGACATGCAAACGATTTTGCTACCGATGCCTTAGTATAAGTAAATGTTTCTAATGTTTGACCCGCAGAGAGATGTTTGGTGGGGGTTTTTTTTTAATCTTTGCAGTTTTTAATGTAATTATAAATGTCAAGGCTCCCGCTGGCTTACTCTTTTCATGTTTAGAGCAATCAAGGATCCTTGGTTCCCTGGCAGAGGTACCTGTAGGGGCCTCTGTACAGGCTGGTGCGAAAGCACACAAGCCCCCTCTGCACTGTTACCTTCGGGAGGCAGTGATGGGGACCGGCGAGAAAGAAGCAGGAGCAAAGATAGAAAGCGAGATAAAGCAAAGAGGAAGAAGGTACCCGTACTCATTTAAACAGAGTTGGAAACGACCGACCTAGATGAACAGCTCTTCAAGCAGAGGTATTTTACTTGAGTAGGAAGACCTGGATTCGCAGCCCTATTTTCCCTTCCTAGGAAAACGCTGCTTTTTATTCACAGTAGCAGCTTAACCTTCCATCATTTTTTTCGGAAAAATAACGGGATGCTGTTATATGCCATGGAAGGGGCTGAGAGTAATAGCAATTTCAGCCCTGCGCTCCCGTGGGTTGCCGGCAAGCTCGGCACTTTCCCTGAGCCTTCCGCTTGCCCATGCCGAAGGCTCGGCCGTGCCCGGGGGTGCCCAGCCCTGCCGGGACCCTGCTCCCCGAGGCACAGTCACGCCGCTGACACGCTGCTGGCGTGCAGCTGGCAATTCCGACCCGCGCACAGAGAGAGAAGCCCGCTCTAGCCAGTCCGGTTATCGGCATCCCCAGAACTTTTGTCTGAATGAATTTCATCAGATATATTATCCACCCCGATAAGCTGTGCTCTCTCTCCCCTGCCTCCTGCCCGCACCAGGGGTACAGGAGCAGCCGCCAGCCCCGCCGCGCCCCTCCCGCTTGGGAGCCATCTCCGTCTCCTGGATCTTTTGCCTATGTCCCGTTCCCGGCGAGCATGGAGCAACCCTAGCCCCAGGGCGGTGCGGGGCAGGGAGGGGTGCACACACATGAGGCGGCAGCGGCGGCNGCCGGTCGGGCCCCCGTTCGGTGCTTTCCCCCGTTCGGTGCTTTCCACCGCGCACCGCCCGCACCGACCCGCAGGGACCGCCGGGCACCGGCACCGCGGCACGGCAGCTGGACACGCCACAGCGACAGCGCCTGCCGTCACTGTCATGAGGCGCTCCTGTCGCTCCCTGGGTTGTTTCTAGTTTTGGGGGTTTCTTTCCAGGTTAGCGCCCTGAAACAACGGAGGTGGTTGTTAGTGGGTCATCGAATGGGGTTTTATTAAGCAGGAGTGAAAGAAATGTTTAGGGTCAGCGTTTGCGTTAATAATGCCTCAAAGGGCATCAGACAGAAACGGGACTTGCTCGTGGCATGGCTTTTCTGCTCCTTGCCTGGCCGCCCTCCAGTCCTCCCTCGCTCCGAGTTAATTTCTCTTTCACTTTAAAATAAGCAAGAAAATAGAAAAATAAATAATTAAATACTCATGTAGAGACGCAAAATTGCTCTTCAGCAAAACCTGTAGTTCGAAGGGTAATCTCCGTCACTTTTGCTATGCTTAAACTGCAGCCCAAGGGTTTTACTCCCCTAGCCAGAAAGAGCTCTGTGGTGCAGGCAGAGGATCTTTATTGTGCGTTCAAAGCCTTATCTACACCTACAGCCCGTGCTACAGCTCTCTCCGTGGGCATTGTTACATTCCCGAGGAGCTAGCGCTCATTGTTTCAATCAGCTGTTAAAATCGGCAGCAGGCACGAGATCAGATGGGAGTTTTATGATCTGTGTCTAATGCTGGGCAACTCAATTAATTTTTATGAAGTCCTCTGGGCAAATGCATGAAGATCTGTTCAGGAGGGGGTGATGAAGAGATTCCCGGTTTGCGAGGCCAGCCAGACGATACACAGCATCCTCCTGTCTGGGAGCCCCCATAGTGATGCCTGGAGACACCGGGAGAACAGCCAGGGGCTTTTATAGAGGTATGAGACAGCAAGTGCTTAGTAGTCTGGGGAGACATGGGAAGAAATGTCCATTGTCTGCATCCCAGTGCCAGCCTGGCCCTTGGGCAGTTGGGATTCAGCATGGTATTGAAGAAAGGCTTCGCTTTCCCAGTGCCTGTCTGGTCAGGCTGGTGTTACAACCTCATATTGCAGGACAGTCGTTGTCACAGGATATATCCTTATTTCCCAGGCACACAACAACTTCCTTATTTCTGCCTGTGCTCAAACACACTGTGCTTGCATCTGTCTGCAATCTGAAGTGCCAAGTACCATCCCTGTGGCACCATAAGGGTGTCTCTTATCCTTAAAGGACCTTCCTTTAAGGTTTGTCTTCCTGCTGAATAAAGCTGTGTTCCTCCCCTCCAGCCACACCACACTGGACTAAATGCTACGTTTCAAAGACAATGAAGATAAAGGATCTTAGCTGGTAAAGTCACTGAGAGCATCTCTCTGGCTGGCACAAAGGAGGACCCTGACAAAGCAGGCACTGGCTGGTTTATCTGTGGTGGTTTAGGACATGAACCCTGCTGCCTCCCAGCAAAGAAGTCAGGACAGGAGACATGGCTGCACCTCAGTTCACAATTCAGAATATTATTTATGTTCAAGACCTCAGCTTTTCTATGACTAAAATAAGGAGAGGGGATTCTGAAGAGGTGGATGAAGCCATCCCGCACCTCAGCCATTGATTTTCAAAAAGCAGCAGTGCCATTTGTCTTGTCCAAAGGCATTACCATGAAGCCGTTGATGACAGGGATTTAGCAGGCTTTCACTGCCCTCTTTAACATCAGTATTTGAAAGCACGCACTGGCTCTATTAAAACAGGGACAATAACAGAGAAAGTCCAAATTTACCCAAAATATTAATCAGTCTGAAAAAATCTATTATATGGGAAAAAACCCAAATACATGCCAGCATCAAGCTTCTTCCCCCAATCATTTTTGCAAACAATCATTGCTCCTTTCACTTGACTTCTGATCATGAAGCTATTGCACTCCGAAAGATAATTCATGCTGTTATCACACCTAATTAAAAGCTACTTAGCTGTAGAATGTGGGCCTCACTTTATTTTTAGATTCTGTGCAGAACTGAATTTATCTGCTGTAGATAATTCACATAAACTTATTTTTCTTCAACATTTGGAAGAGAGATCTCTAGCTTATATAAACGTTCAATGAAAGATTTCTTATGCGACTCCAACAAGCAGAAGGCATAACAAAAGGATAGTTGTTTTTTCTGTAAAGAGTAAAAGAAAAGGATGAGAAACTGAAGAGTGGATGGCTTTTATAAATGTAAGCAGAGTTTCAAGCTGAACCCACTTTGCTGATGTGTTTAGGAACAAGCAGCTGCAGCTACAGAGAGGTGGCAGAATAGCCTCATGCATAGACCTGGAAGGAGAAGGCAGTGAGGAGGCCCGGACCCAGGGCAGGGACAGCCTGCCTTTGAGCACATTGGACTGGACAGGGCCCTGATGGAATCGGGGAATGGAGTAACCACATGCCTTGGCCACGACTGACCTGACAAGCCCCCCAGGTCTTCCCTCCCTGTCATTAAGAGCACGGATTGTCGGTACACCAGAGGCACCTTTTGCTGCACACCCAGGCTTCCTCCCCGGTGTTTATACAAGCACCAGGAAATCTCAGTGGCTCTGATTGTACTGATGGACACAGTGGGACCAGGGAATCAGCTGGATTGGTGATCATCCATGCTGATTATTGTAAGTGTGCTGCAAGACCAATGCCATGTAGCCTGGCATGACAAGACAGTGCCCGGGCACAGTCTGTGAGGTGACATACAAGAGGGACTGTCCCCAGAAAGCAGCAGAGATGGGACTGTAGTGCTTCCCATTTCCTCCACCCTGCACAGTCTGCCAGGTCTGTCAAAGGAGGCTTTTAAACCACAAACTTCACTCCAATTAATGCAAAACACACCCTGTTTCGTGCACAATGAACACAATGTTTTTGGGTTGCTGCATAACTTTATATTTGCTCAGACAGCATAAGCTGGGAAGAAAAAAATAAAAAAGGAAGCATCTCAGCATTAATACCAATGTCTTAGGGCCACAGGGGCACCAGATGGGAGACCAGGATCAAGCACTGTGCAGCATGGATATAGCCAGTCTGTGCCCGTGGCAGTTCCTGGCTCTGTTTACTTAGTGATAAATACAAAGCTGGTGATGCCAGAAAGCTGCCCGAGGCTCATTTCTCTGCAGAAATAAGCAGGAGACACAATTGTCGTTCAGCTTTGCAGATTATCTGGGAATTATGAAAGTCAGGGGAAAACATAGCCTCCCCTCCTATGTTTAGATAAAGCTGCAAAAGCTGCAACATCATATTAAGGCTATTAGCTCCAGAAGATTTTTTTAAAAGGTTTTTTTACCAGGGAGGATGCAGCTTGGGTCTGCATGAGGAAGGGTCCACAGAGGAGCTCCTGGGCTGCAAGCACTGCTGAGGGCACAGGAGAAGGGGATAGAGCTGCTGCCTGGGGGCACAGACATGCCTTGCCTGGTACCCATCTCTGACTGGGTAAGATGCATAAGCTGCTGTCTCCAAAGGGAACTTTTCCTTAGCCTTCCAGGTCTGGCCTGCACATAGTTCATGGGCAAAATTATAGCAGTTGAAAGTATAATTTTTTATATATTCTTTTGGTTTGTTTGGTTGGTTGTTGTTTTCTGGGGGTTTTTTGGTTGTTGTTTTTTGTTTTTTTTTTTAATTTAGGTAATTACTGTAGTCCTAGCAGCTATTTTTATTTAAGTTCCATCTTAAACTTCAGTTATACCAGGCAAAACTCGAGTGCTGAGACACTTGTCCCAGTATGAAGCTATCTGATACTAACTTAGGTATCTTCTGGTCTTGAATAGCTGTAACAACACGGGCACTTTTCCATTAAGACAAGCGGAGACTGGGTCACTCAAACTGTTATCGGTATAGTTAAAGTGGGAGAACTCTTTTGTCTCAATAAACATTGAGAAGCTGGCTCTGTCTGTGACTGCTGCTCTTCTCATCAGGGGAGAGACTGGCTTGACACAGCCTCCCAAAAAAACCTGTACTGTAAAGATGTAGGGAAGCTCTATGTAAATTACAGCTAAAGCAACTAATTCTCTCATCTGTGAATGCTGGCTGGCTAATTTAATAAGAAATAAATGGCTGCAGTCAGGGCAAATCAAATGTAAAACAAACAATCTTGCCCAGGAAAATATCAAGTTAATCTACAAAGTTGATTTCTCCTTCATTTAAATTATGAGGACTACCTTTTATACTCAATTTACTAGTGACTGAAAGTCCTGCAAAAACATTGCATTAGGCAGGCTAACAACAATAACCTGCTCATTTTCGAGTAGAGTACAACCAAGTGGTTAGGATGATATCAAATACTCTTCAAATGGCTGGATTATTTTAAGCCATAAATTCAAAATCTTCTGGGATCACAACAGTTGCGTTTGAGTTGTGTTACTGCTTGATAACAGCAGTGAAACACTGCAGACGGATGATAAAGCAGTTTGATGTGAGCTCTTGTGAATGACTCCATGGAAGAAATCTGTCCCGTGGGACCTGAGGAATCCCAACCATGAAGAAGAGTAATTGCGGTCAGATAAAAACAGCAGCTTGCATGGCACATCAGCTTGCTATCTGAATAAATATAATTGAGCACATTTACTTGGACCGAGGGGACTTTCTCTGTGCATAATTTCTAATCATCATGAGAAAAGATTGTGCAATTTAAGTAATATATATACAGTTATCCTTTTTTTTTTCCAATTTGTATTGAAGAAACATTACAGTTGAGGAAAACTGAGCGGTTGAGGTAGCTCAAGCAGTGTGACTCTCTGTATATTATGGACTTCCACGGATTCATGCAGTTGCATATGTATGTATTCACACATATATCTATATGTAACTGCACATACATAGTCAGCACTCTGTCTGCAGATTGCCTGCATCTACTGCCTTCTGAGCCACAAAAATCAAGAATCCCTAGATCCAAACAGTTCCTGTTCAAATAGAAGCACCCAAGACAACAGGATGGTCACATTGCAGAAGAACAACCTCCCTCCAATTCCTCTGCCAAGAGGTGGGATTTAGAGACTGTCAGGTTCAGAACAGGAAAATGAGGAGCTCCAACGCTAAGCCCGGAGTGGGCTTTGATGGCTGCTTGCACACACTGGGCTGCTGCCATCAGGTGACACACTGCACCCAAGTTGCACCTTACTGACCATTCGTGGGGAGCTCTGGTTCTCCAGTCCTTTCCCCACACCTCCAGTCCCAGCCAGCTCCCTCATTTCCCCAGCCCCACTGGTTGCTGAACCCACATCAGAGCCAATTGATTTCACTAACCCTGCTCAAACCACTCCAGCTGTCACCACACAGCAGGGCTGCATTCCTGCTCTCTTCATAGTGGCCCCAGTGCTTGTTGGAGCTACTCTGAGCCATCCCAGCATTGCAAAAAACTAACGGGACAACAGAAGTCTTCTCCTGAGTTTGCACAGTGAACTGCAGCATCAGCAGGACTGCAGCACAGCACAGCACTGGGGATGGAGGACAAGAGGCAAGACCCGTGGAGTCAGCAGCTGGATGGGCTGAGGGCTGGTTTGGCAACACTGCCAGTCTGGTTTAAGATGGTTCATTTTCTGCCAAGTTGGTGACTGACTGGCAGAAAATGGGGGGAAAAAATAAGATAACAAATCTGCCTCACAAAGGAGTTCAGTGAGTATCAGCATTGGTACACGAGGTGGAGTGGGGAGAGCAGGAAAGGGTAAGAGGGAAAGGAGAACATGGAGGGAATAGGATTTTGGCTTTTTTCAGAGCTGGTTAGATTGACTCCATGTGTCATGCAGCTCATTAAAATGCAGCTGGTCACTCAGAAAACCTTCCCTATCCAAGGGACTCCTGTTCTTCCCTGTGTGCACGGCTGGAGGGTTGCCCAAGGAGTGGTATGGGAAGGACCAGGTGGAGGGAAGGATGGCCAGCAGGTTTCCCTGTTGTGAAACCTCAATCTGAGTGTTAAAACTCAGCCTTCACACTACAGGCTGACTTAGGCAGCTGAGAGGCAATCTTTTTAATTTCCACTAAATTGTTTTAGAAAAACTGTCCCTATGCAATGTAATAAGTGGTTGCACTTCCACAAATAGGCAGCAGAATGGGCTGCAGGCTGTGGGGTGCAATAGTCCTGACTTATGGTGAGATTGAGTGCTAGCCACACTGTCCCTCAGCCACCCAGGAACACACAGAAACAAAGGGCAAAAGAAAGGATGTGTAACAGAGTCATCCTATATGATCAGCAGAGGAAGAAGGGAACTACCTGTGCAGGAAGCAGAGATACACCCTGTCCCGAAAGCATGGGTAGGAAGAAGGACCTGGACCTAAATTTAAGAGATGTTAAAGTTAAGTTATTGATATGCACACACTCAGCTCTCCTTTGGCAGCCCAGTAGCACACCTTTGTCCATGTAACTTACATCACATCTGTATCCTTCACTTTGGAGACCCACACTGATCATTCAAGCCCCTGCTCTACTAACCATCCTCATTACTGTGTTTCCCATCCTTTACCTTGATTGACTCTCGACTCATCTGAGGAGGAGGGAGAGAAGGAGGAAGATGTGACTATTACAAAGCAGCAGCAAGAATCCTCTCAAAAATTTTACATCAAATGTTCAGCTTGGCTGGTAAAGTGATGAATTCACTGGATAATGAACCAGTTTTTCCCTAAGAATTAATGAAACAGAGGAGGAGGTGTCAGGGACTTAAGAAATATACCTTACATACACAAGAACAGGGTAATATTTTGTAGAGAATGAAGATGCAGGAGCAGGATTCTCCAGATCATCACCTGAGGAGGACACAGACAGTCCACTGTCTTGGCTGTTTTATCCATGAGAATGAACACCCAGCACACATCTTTTGCTGTGAGTGTTTTTGATGCCTCTTTCTGAACAGCCACATTCAGCATCATCTTCCTCCGATGAATCAAGATCAGTCAAGTCAATGCAGTGTGAAGGGCAGAAATGGAGGATAATGCTTGAGTGCTCTGTCTCTAAACAAAGCAGCCAAGATCATTTCCAACACTTATCTGCTCATTAATTCTGATGAGAAAAACTGCTTCCCTATCCATTGCATGGCTAGTGCCCATGCTTTTCAGGAACATATTCTCAGTAGGATGGAGACTATGGCTGTGTATTTCTTCTGACTAGCCAAAGTAAGGGCTGAAGGTGCCTCACAACTCTCTCAAGGCCCATGATTTCAGTTCACTGAATGTTGCCGTATGGGAAGAGGAAAACCCAGATGCACTCCAAACTGGAGCTTTATATTTGAAGGTGTCTGTAATATGGGGGAGCCAGGCCTGATAGGGGACTTAGGCAGGTTGGATACAAGACAACATTGCAGTGAGATGTTTTTACAGAGGGTCATGGACCTTGCCAGACCTGCTGGACATTCCCATTTTAGAGGTTGTTAGCAATGCAATGGTCAGAGAAGGCTATTGTAAAATCATAGCCAAGGATATCCTCCTCAGCTGCCTGCTGGCCTGATTTACACCATGGCTTTGCAAATCAGCAGTAAGAAACTACACCCTGTTCTCACTAACTATCACTGTTCGGACTTGTGATAAATCAGAGAGAGAAGAAGAACAGAATAGTTTTTTAACAGAACATTAGCTTCTGTTTGGATTGTTTCTTTTGAAAACTCACAGCTTAGGATGCACTGTAAACAGTGACCAGGGAACACAGAACATGGCCAAGCCCTGGCTGAACCAAGCCAGCATTGCTGGAGCAATGGCAGATGTACATGCCTTTCTCTGCATCTCCTCCTGGGAGAGTTGGGAACTGTCAAAATCAAGAATAAATTGAAAACAGGGATGGCTCAGCTTTATCATGGTATCAGCAAGATTTCCTCAGAGTATATTTAGATAATAGCACTAAAGAAAATAGAAGCTGATTTTCAGTAGAGCTGCTGTTACCTGTGTCATTCAACTGCTGGAAAAGCAGCATCAGGTAATTTTCAGGGAAAACTCATTGCATATAACTGTGTAAGGGAGGAAAACATAGCCACAAATGAGGACCAGGAGGAAAACAACAGCAATACAGTCACAGCCAGGAAAGCAAAGGCAACTGACACTCCTGTGGATGCAGAATAATGAGCTTTGTGGAGCTATGACTGACAGTGGGGCTTATCAGCAGCTTGAAATGGCAGGGATACTCCTCCAGAAAATGATATTGCAAATGAAGTGGAGGAATGAAAAATTATGACAGTGACTCTGACAAGCTCCAAGGAAAGCGAATTCTTCAGCAAGTGCTTCAGCAGGCCTGTAAGCAGCAGTGACACTGACTGCAGATTCTCTCCTGAGGGCAGCTCAGTTTAGCAGCCACAGAGAGAAGGAGCAATGAGAACAGACCTCAGCCCTGACAGAGAGTTCTGCATACTGCAGGCAGCTGAAAAGCTTCAAAGAAGGACCATTATTTATACAGTACTTAGATTAAAACCTGGGCCCTCTTATATGCCATCCTCTTCTCTTCTTATCTGTTAATATTCTCTGGCTTTATAGCACTATCCAGTAACACCCCAGTTAAACTCTCAAACTCTTGACTCTCACACTTTTTTAAAACCCAAGGTTCAACAATTGGGACCAACAGCCAACTGCCCTGTGGGGTTGGAGAGCGTTTGAGGTATTTTCCCACATTGCTTTCTACCAGAACAAGGTTTCACTTCCCTGAGCCTGAGTTCACCTGCAGACACATCAAGAAGTTTGGGATTTTCCTGCTGAAGGTAACTCCTTGTCAGTGGGGACTGCAGTTTAAAGAAGGGGTGAGTGGGGGAGGAAGAGGCTAGTTGAGTCACCAGCCCATCTGCCTGAGCAGGGCTGATGGTTTGTCAGGGTTTATCACAGCCCCAGACATCACTAGCCTCCATAGGATTTGTATGTAACAAAAAAAGAGAGACAGTCAAGAAATAAGGACCCCCTTCTGACTTCCCTAAGAGCAGAGGGAAAAGGCCAATCAAGGGCTCCCTGCAGGCGTCTGTTATACAGGCTCCCCGAGGGCAGGCCAGCTGTCAGCCTCCTTCCCCATGGACATTTCCATTTGGACACTGCACTTTGAGCTTGACTTTGCTTTGCAAAGAAACTATGTGGACTCTGAAGCAATTGAAAGAAAAAAAAATTAAAAGCGATGATGAATCTGCTCTTCTGTGAAGAAGATATTTATAATTAAGTTCTACAGAAAGGGTTGGAGGACTGAAATGGGATTTTCTCCCACTCCTGTTTCTTTACTTTCTTTCCCCCTCAGCACAAACTTGTTTCATACCACTTTCCTGCGCTAACCTCAGAGACGGACATGTTTTCATTTCACGCACTTGACCTATCATCCTTGGGTATTGTATTTAACCAAACTCAGCTCTAAGCCCCTAAGAATGAATGGATTATTATCTCTGTATGAATTTTGTAAAAATGCTGTAGGAAATGTCAGCTTCACAGTTTCCAGGGTTTGTGTTTAAGGAAAAAGGATTACTGTGCCAAGCAGTGCATTACCAGCTCCCAGCTCCTGCAAATGAGACTGATGCAAATCTTTCTGAAACATCTGAGAAAAACTGGGATTAAAACTGTACTGCTGCAGTCCAAATACTGCCCTGTTTGCCCTGATATCCTCTGCCTTCCTGTCCCAGGAGAGGTCATGCCTATGCAGTCACTCTCACTTGGGGCTCATCATTGCATCTGATTGCATCTGGGGACACCCAGGGGTGCTCCCCACATGCTCTCCCTCAGAGGAAGACAAAAGTGTAACTGCCATCCAGCTGGAACACCTCACAGCCTGCATAGGTGGAGCCCCCCTTGTTCTTCCTCTGCTAAGGCTTTTACTGGACAGTACAAGCCTCTGGCTGTGGAGCTGCTGGAGCCTGTTTTCCCCAGGCTTGGCACCACCTGCTTGGGTTACCTGGGATAAGGTACTTGTAATTAGGGCAGCTGTAAGAGTAAGACCCCCATGGGCTGTGTGGGGATCAGCCAGGCTGCTGAGATACCCTGTCCCTGTGTGGCTTCTCTGATGTCTAATAATGCAAGTCAACTCACCTACCTGTGCTTCTGAGGGGAGCACACAGGGTACAGGGCGGCTGTCTTCATGACACAGGTGAGTACTTGAGATATTTAAGTTTTCTATTTCCCTGTCAAACTTGTCTGAAACCGGCCAAATGAATTAGGAATACAAGAGATTCGAAAGACAAAATAGTATTTTGTGGTGTGACTCTTGGGGATGGTGCTACGCAGGGCCAGGAGCTGGACTCAATGATCCTTGTGTGTCCCTGTGAAATCACCTTATTCTGTGATTCTGTGATTAACTTCCATCTGAAAAGCAAGCCTCAGCCCAAATTTCCTTAACTCTATCTCACGTGGTAGGCCAGATCCTTTACCACATTGAGTGCTGCCTGACCATTTGTACCCAAAAGTATGTGTAGATGTGTTATCACAGCTCCTCACACGCACTCTTCTCACTAACCACATCTCCACTTCAGGATGCTGACCATGACCAGACATGTGGAAAGGGTGTTGGTACCTGGTGGAATTAATGGCCACTTTTCCTGGGAAAAAAGAAGGTGGAAGAGAGCCATACAAGGAGAGTGTGCTGATACAACAGCATGAGACACTGTAGTATGGATGAGAAAGAAAAGGGAAAAAAATAAAAGAATGAGAAAATAAGGAACAAAATGAGAAGGAATGTGTAGGATGAGGTAAAATAAATCCAGTATTAATCTGATGCAAATTTACTTGCTTCATTCAGTTAGAGACCACAATGCATACACCAGTAAAAAAAGGTGTGTATATATTGTTCAGGTATTCCTTGCCAAGGGTTAACTATTTTCTGGGAGGAATATTCTTCATTTAATTTCCAATAAGGAGAGCATTAATACTCATAAAAAGAATCTCAGGGCGGGACACGAGAGGACACCTGGCAGTGACCCTTATCCCGTAAGTGGTCTCCAAGCTAGAAATCAGATTTGAAGTAAATAAACAAACCTGAGCAGGAGCATGCTCATCTAGATGCTCTTAAAAATGAGCAGTACATATAGCTCCTAATTACAGTGACATCTGCTTTGTCCTTAATGAATGACAACTGAGAAAGTCTCTTCCCAAAAACACTTTTGACATTATTGACATAATCAGAAGTCATCCCAATATATGCAGGCAATTAGTGATAACCACATTTCAAATAAGAAGTAAATCTACCACAAGTGTCAATATTCATCTGGAGAGTACGAATCTTTGAGTCATATTTAAATTAGTTTCCTTAATTAAACTGACAATGAAGTCAGTTCATGTTTATGAAAGTGCACCTCTTCCTCTATCATCACAGGTTAAAGATTCTCTGGAACTTTCTCTCCTTTCTTTATTAAGAGCTTGTAGAATTGAACCAAGTTTGACTTTCTTGGTTCAATTCTACAAGCTCTTAATAAAGAGCTTGTGCCTATCATCATACATGGGCTCACCCACATGTTTGGGATGCTCACAGAAAAAGAACTCATGCTTTAAAAAGCTGCAGCACTGCTGAGTCTGATGTGGGTATGAGTCTTGCCCTGCATTGATGAGATGCTGCCTGTCAGGTTATGATACAACATTGCATGCAACTGTACAGATCCACATTTAGATTCACTTCTACATTTCAAAATCACATATAAAATTACATATAAAAAGACGAAGCCATGTATGAAAAGATAATACTGTATACATTTATAGCATTCATAAAAAGGGGCAACTCTGGTATCAAATGGCCGTGCAGCTGCATTTCCTTTTAGTTTTCAAAATATGGTGCTTTTTAGCAAGAAACTATCTGATAACCAAATAACAATGCAAAAACAGTTGCCTAAACCTGTAAATGCAGGACTTTCCTGTACAGATTTATTAAATTGAAAGTATGAATAACATTATCTGAGCTAATAGTTATTTCTGCAGGGGTCTGGGGTGTTTTTGGTGTGTCCAAGATGTTAGCTCTCTGGCTAAACTGGTCTTACATACTCAGCTCAGCCTGCCTTGAGCCTGGATGATTTCAAAAGAGCTAAAACCTAGGATGCAATTGCGAGTCAGATCTAGGGCATCTGTGCCTGCAGTATTGTTACATTGTCTACCAGCATCATTCAATCTCCCTTTGCTGTCTGCATTCAGTCCTTGTAAATAAAGTAAATACTGCCTCCAGCTTAGGCTCCGCTTTTTCAATTGCCAGTCTCAAAGCTGACAACAAATAGGAGGTATGCATTATCGACAAGAATTTGCTGGAATCTTGATGGAGCCATTCAAAGCAATTTTTATGTGAGAGACTGTGTTTGAGATAGGAACCTCCCATGTCAAAGGGCAGGCTACTCTTTCTCCACCTGACACAAATCTCTCTGCTAACATTTCAATAAATGCTGCTCCTCAGTCGCCTCCTGGGAAAGGATCAGGGTGCAGGACAACAGCTTTTTTAGGGATTATAGGAAAGAGCACATTTTAACTAAGTAATAGAGTTTTCTTTCAATTCTGAAGATGAGTCTGGAGTGGTTCATGCCCTGAGTACATAATCATCTCTAGCTTTACATTTCCTGATGGATTTCTCTCTTTGCACAGACTTGCATCTATTTTCAAATAATTGCTATCTCCTTTTCCTGTCCTTGAAAACTAGCTCTTGTGTAAGCTGCTGTCAAATTCTATCTTCCCTCCATACAGTGTGCCATGTTGTGATTTCTTAAACCAGCTGATGAGAGGCATTAGACACTGTTCACGGGTGATAAATAGCCTGTTTCAAAGCCTTGTCAATTTAATTTTTACTTGTTAATTAGAATAAAAATTTTAATAAGCTAAAAACATTGATAGAGGGGGATATTTAATTTTTTTAGTTGTTGGGGAATACCTAACTATGGCTACACAGCTAGCCGTCGATAGGAGAGCATGCCTGACACCCCAGGTCAAAAATGCACCCCAGTATGAGCTGCAGAATGCCTGCAGGTACCTGAGCAGCTCTGCGGGGACTTCCGTGATCTTCCAAACCGTTACCAGTCGGCAGAGGGCAACACAGTCACAAAAACAGGGAAAAGCTTCACAGGCTCTTCACAAAGGCGTAACCCAAACCCACAGCTCCCTCTGCTAACGTGGGCAGGATCAGGTTCCAGCCTACTGCAGCCAAGGATGAAACATTTTGTACAAAACCCTCTTTTCACCAAATACAGCTGATACGCAAATGAAAGGACACATAATAAGTAAATCAACTACAATTGTCAATATCCCAGTAAAGTAATTCAGAATTTCTATGTGAGAACCAGGAAATAACTGACTACAGCTGTGAGCTGGCTACATACATTTGAAATGTAAGTTTAAGTGTTTCATACCCCTGTGCATTTTAAATGCACAGAAGTATCGGACAGACTCTAAGCTGGACAACTAAAAAAATGGAAATTCTGGTGTGACCTTGAAAAGAAAGTTGTAAGAAAGAATTTTTCATTCTTGATGGCAATGGTACAAATACTGGACCAGACCTTGAGGGTCCCAAACTTACCACAATATGTCCTACACTTATGTGGCACCCTGGCATCCAAGGGACAGTAGTATGGAGGGGCTTAGTCCCACTCTGCACCTGGGTTTTCCTTCATGGAAGGTGGAATTTGTGTGAGACTGGGGTCGATGTGAAACAGGCACATGCACAGTGAGGAAGCTCAACAGAGCTACAACAGAAACAACAGATGGGAAACATGGCAGGGCAGAGGCAACCACTGGAGATTTCTGACCTTTTTTTAAAAAAACAGTCACTGCCTGTATGCCAAGTCTCCGAGAATATAAAAATCATATCAGCTTGGATCAAATATCAGTTATGCTCTTCTGACAATGACCAGAAGTAGATACCTAGAGAAATGTTTAAGCAAGGAAATGCCTGTAGAGATACTGCCCAGAACATCCTGCCAACCAGTCACAACCTGCAGGGCATGGACTGCCTGGACCATATGGGCTGTGTTTGTGTTTACCAGCCCTTCACTGATTTCACTGATGAGTCTTTAAATGCATGAAGACCTTTATCACCCTCCAATTCCTGTCGCAAGGAGTTCAAAGAGCCCATACATGTTTGAGGAATCACCTTGGATTTTGCCCTGAAGCTTCTTACCCTTGGTTTCCCTCATGTACTTGCCCTGGAAGGGGTGATGAAGACTGTCTCCTGCTTCCTATTGCCCCAGCACTTAGGGGCTGCCTTCCTCTCTCCACTGTCAGATCGTTTCCAGCTAGAAGAACTGTACAGTTTATTTCTTGTAGGGAAAAAGCTCCATTTCTTTGACCACTTTTGACTTCCTGCTCTGAGCATTTACCAGTCCTAATCCAGCTCTTTTGAGAGGGAGTTGAACTTTCCACTTCTGTATTGCAGGGAATGACTGTGAACTGTACTAAAATAACAACTATAATTGAAGATTACTAAGGTACAACACTATTCAGCTGCCTATCTGCCTTGTCACAATGCAGCAGAGATGTGCAATAAATACTACTATAACTTAAACAAATGACAATCAGAAGTCAAATGAAACTAATGAAAATCATTCCTTCTCCTTTACTCCCCACCCTGGAGAGGAAAACCCTCACAAATGATGGCGTCCTTCCAATTCTGTAACACAGCATCCTGTATCTTATTCTAATGGCACCTGTTCTGATCTCACATAGTCAGAGTGGCAGTTTCAGGTTTCCAAGCCACGCACAGCTTTCTTTTCTCATCATGAATTCTGCCTTTCCAGCCTTTCAGACATAATGTGGTTGCTATGGAATTGAGTTTGCCTTTTGCTGTTAAAAGGCTTCCTCATTTAGCGGCATGCTGTTCCATGGTCAGGGCCTGGAAGTGTCTGCAGCATCTGGCACACCAGAGGTAGCTGATATTCCCCTTTCAGGTCTTTATGATCCAGTTTGCATTTTCCATACATGTTCTTTCCAAACAACCACTCACTGTTTTATTCTTTTAGTTTCTCTTTATGAAACACAGTTGGCCACTAAGGATTCTTGAACAGACTTTTCCATGTTTGCAATGGGGAAAAGCACAAATGTAAAATCTGTAGCTTTAGTTGTTATGCATCTGCTCCTTCTGACTGCAAGCACTTATGCAAACCCCGTGGCAGCCTCTGGGTTTGCCACATCCCCCCTACATCCCGGGACACAGCAAGTCTGCTGCAAAACGGCGACAACTTTTTGCACTGGAGTAGGAGGCATTCATGTTGCTGCAGGTGGGTAGAGGTTCCACAGGTTGCTCTCTTAGATCAATACTACCAGCCAGGATTATTTGGCATCCAGGAGCAATGTTTCCCTGTGGCTGAATGTATTGCCAACACACGCAGCAAGCGGAGACGTGAGGGGCTCACACGGTCCGCCTGAGCAAGAGCCGTGCTTCGGAGCACGGACACACGGGCCCAGCCCCTGAGCGCCTGGAGGAAGCGAAAGCCTCTCCCCCACGCACGGAAGGTGCCCATTCTTCNCACGTACCGGGACACCGCAGGAAGGATTTCCTCTGCTTGCTCCCGGCCCCTGCACGCAGCCCGAGGGTGAATCATGAGCCTACAACTGCAAGATACCAGCGAGTTTTTTCAACTTCCTGGACGCCACCTACCTCAGCCCCAAAGGAAAGAACTGAGTTAGTGGTGCCCTGCACTCTCAAGCTTTGTAAAAAATACACATCAGCTGCACATTTCATTTTGTTGTCCCTTATAGCAGGAGAAGCAAAGGCAGAAAAAAGCAGAAATTTCATAGATGAGTTATGTGGAGGCTGAAAAACCCACAACTCACATATTTAATTTTCCCAACTGTTTGGCTTTTGAAGCCCCTTTCTGAGATGACACTGGACAGTTTCAAAACTGATTAATGAGTGTTAAATTGTTGACTGCCAGGAATAGCATCCCACTGGATCAAAAGAACAGGCAGCCTCATCAAAGAAAGACCAGACACAAGGGATTACACCTCACATGTCACTGGCAACCCACCTATGAAATCAAAAGAAAACTAAAGGTTTTCTTTTTTTTCAGAGGGCATATGCCCAAATTTTATGGTCTTCCAGGACTGAAATATCAGACTCCAACCCAAACTGTGTAAAAGCACTACAGTTTTCAGCTAGAAGAATCTGTCAGCTGATATGCAGCTGCTTGACTAGAAAATACTGATTTTTGTCATAGAAGGAGTAGGAAATGGTTAAAGTAACTCTGGGTGGTTATTTCTTTAAAAAAATTAAATAATCTTTATCTTACAAAACAAGTTAAACCTGCTCGAATGATTAACAAGTAGGGAATCCAGGGTCAGGTTTTGTAAGGCCTGTTCTGCTGCCAGCTGCCCACGGGCTGGCTGGGTTTGGGAGAGCAGAGCAGAAGTGTGTCCCCTGATGCAGCATATCTGGGGAGCATGATAGTGCAGGAGACTGATACATGGGGTAACACAGTCTCTGAATGGTGATCTTACATTAACAGTCTTGAATCAGCAGTCTTAAAGGCAAAATCTCCTTAGATATCAACAACTGTGAGAATTCAAGACACCTGACAGAACATTTTGAGATTTGATTGCTACAGCCTAGGTAGGTCAGAAGAAAGTTGTGAAATGTCAGAGTGAGATATCTCCCAACTCATTATGTGAAACCCACAATGGAGAACAGAATCCCTGTCTAGATGAGCTCTGGCCAACACTGGAGTCAAAAGCACCTTCAGTGCTTTTTCCATTTCTGGAAAGATCTGTGGGGAAGGAAAAGGCTGTCCTGGGAAATAAAAGCAAGTGACTACACAACTGTACTTGCCACAGTGAATTAGGCAGTCTGCCATAGGGCCAATTCAGAGAAACAAATATCCCCTAGTCAACCACTATGCTGCTACACGACAAGGACAGCCTTTCCAGCAATCAGCTGGTGCAGGAGAGTGCTTCCTCTCAGTCTCTGCTTTGATCTCAGACTCAGGCTTTGGTGGGATGGTGACAAAGATACATTTTAAAATGTATGCACGCGTTCTTTTGCATGCGTTCTTTTGTATATCTAAGGTGAATTTAAGGCTGTTTGGGGTGAAAAACAAATATACTATGTGACCGAATAGATTTTTATTAATATGTGAAAACTGTTGGCAGCACTGTGTGCTCTCCTAGGAGATGGAATGGTCCTTTGATTAGAAAAATAATTAAGAAACACTGTCTTGTACTGTCCTTTGGAGATTTTTAATTTGAATATCTTCACTGAAACTCCCTCTCACGAAGGGAGATGACAGTTTCAGTTCCTGCTCTGAAGACTGCCAGCAGCATTTAGATTTGTGCCCAGCACAAGCACCTAGATATATCCATGTGGGCATGTAGAATCAACAGCATGGAAAACAGAATGAGAAAGGTCCCAGCATCTATCTATCGTGCCCCATTGCCTTCTCACTGAAGTAGCAGTGGCTTGTGCTGGCAGAAGCACGGCTGAGGCATCAGAGGAAAGGGATGCAGCAGTGGGAGGCAGTGTTGCATCACCCGTATTTAAAGTTGCTCTGTTTTCCCTTCATAAACCAGAGGAAAGCACAGCTCTTAAAAGCAATTCAGAGGAGGAGACTTATTTCAACTGTCTTTATTTTACCAGTGGGAGCTTTCAGCTTTCCTACCGTATTTGAAATGATACACCTTCGTGCTCCAAAGTCATTTTGGAAAGGGGAATGTATGCATCAAGCTGCATAACTCCTGCAGCGTAAAGAGAGGTCAGGAGTTGGTTTTGCATAAAGATTACGTTATCCAATTCATGGATAACTGTTACTGCCAGGCAGCTTCAGGGATGAAAATGGAATACATTAGATAGATCTTATTGCTCCTGATCACACCAGTGCTGATGAACAGAAAATTTGTTTTACAGTTGCACAACCAATTAATGTAACTTCAGCCCCGCAGAAACAGGACTCTGTTGTCAATCAGTCATCAGCACTCCCTTCATGATCAATGGCAAATGCCAGGTACTGTCAGGTAGGGTTTCACTCCCCATGGCAGCAGCCCCTGTCCTGGGATGCCACACAGGCACTGTCAGAGCAGCACCCAAAATCTGGTATTGTTCATCTGGGGAGCCTGCAGCCAAAGAAGCTGAACTTGATCAACTCTCCAGAAGCACTTCCTGAAGTTCAAATAATTCCACTTATTTTTCATTTATAGTTGATAATTCCAGGTGCTGTTTTAAGGGTGCTAGGGTCATGCAGCTCACTGTGACACATTTGCTATATTTTGTTTTCCTGGAATTATACAGCCTTTACTTCTCTTGTAGTATCTGTCCTGTGTATCCAGGACTGACGCATCAGATAGAGGAACCCCAGAACCACAGTTGAGTTTTGTGTCTTTCTTTGGGATTTCAGGGCAGAGAACAAAGCTACTGAGATGAGAATTGAGCCTTTGACTCATTAAATATTAATTAAGCATGAGTTTTTGTTTTGTTTATTGCAGTTTGGTTAATTTGTACCCAGCTGATTAAAAATCACTCTTCCCAAAAATAAATCACTTTAATGACTTAATGCCAGACCATGAAATAGGATGTGTAATAATCCACCTTGACCTTTATTCAGCTGGAGGATAAAATAACCACAAAAGGAAAAAACAAAACACCACAAACTTCTTTGTTTTTCTGCTCCATCCATACCACTGTTTGTTGGGGCTCATTTGCCTGCAGGCTCTAGAGATGCTGTTTCAACTTTCTTGCTTAAACAAGCTTCAGTCCTTGGGAGCAGGCAAACACTGCTCTTCCAGACAGTGAGGACTCCACTGTGATTCTGAGCTGGGCTCTTCTCCATGATGTTGAGGCAGTTACTGGGTCTCCAAAACACCTCCTTCCAGATTCTGGTCCCTCATGTGCTCTCCTCAGAGCCACTGGGCTGTAGCAGCCTGCTTCGACTGAACTGCCTTTCCAAGACAATGCTATGGAGCCCCAGGCCCATCAAGGGAGGAAGAAGCTCAGGCAGCAAACACAGACTATGAATGACTGGATGTGTCTGCTGACAACTATTTTTGCACGTTCAGTTCTGTCACAGCTGCTAGAAGACAGGGTGGAGTTGATTCTAGGGTCGACAGAGAGAAAGGCTGATAACAGTGTAACCTATAACTAGGTATACCTTATAAAAGAATCAGCTCTCTGAATGTATGGCCAAATTATTTCTCTGTCTTTCCAGATTAGTATTTTGCACAGCTGAGAAATCCCTGACTCCTAAATTCCTCCCTTTCCCCTGTCACACGACCACAGTTGCTTTGTATTTGGAAACCCATCTGAATTTCATAACCAATAATTTTGTCACTTATTAGCATAATGGTTCACATAAATAGACTGCTTGAATATGAATGCAACCATCACCATCACCCTTCACCTTAAGTAGGCAAGATGAGTGCAGTAGGTCTGCACTGATCATCCTGCAGATCATTTTTCAGCCTTGAAAAACTCTCTTTTCTTTGAGAAAGGATCCTGCTGCAATTAGCAGTGTACTGACACATGGCAGTTGCTGTCTCAAAGAAGTTTCCATGCCAAAAAGATCTGACATGTCTTTTTAGACAACACTTCAGGGTAAATCAACAGGTACCTATGATACCATTGCTTCCCTATTGAAAATGAGAGTGTGAACAGTATAAGAACAGCTGAGATATTTAATCTGTTCACTTTCATAAATTTAGTGTTGGATCACTAGTGATACCCAGCATGGAAAGTGGGATTCTTATGCATTACTTCTCCTTCTGCTCCCAAGCACGTATTACTCCAGCTCCAGCCTTCAAATGCACATTTACACAGACTCATTGTCTCAAATGTGCCTGTGCCCCATTAAATTCCCAGCTGTAGCACTGAAACGTGTGCTCCAGAGAGTCTGCCTGGCACTGGTCTCACATCCTTTCAATATGTATATGAAGGAGGCAACAAGAATAGTGCCAGATGGCAATGGGAATGGAAATGATATGACGTACATATATGATGCGATTTTCTTTCTTTTCTTTTTTTTTTCCTTATGAATAAAGCATCTTGTGAAAAGAGGAATTAGATGCAGTATTTATAACAGCCCTTCATAAACATCCCCAAATTCCAAGCAGAAGACAAAAGGCATGAATCATATCACAGCAGGCGCTATAGCTGGGGAAGTGGCCTTTATGAAGATTGCTTCCGTAATTTGGGCTCTAGAATGAAAGAGAGCTGCTCTTAGGAGATCTGTAGGAAGTTGATAATGGCTTATTTAATTGTAGTATCACTAATAAAATCTGTGTTTTCATCAGGAACATTTCCTTAGCTAAAAATGCCATGATTCTTCAACTGTAGTTTGATCCTGTTCATTTTGTCTATAAATGATATAATGCTAAAAAAAATAGATTAGGACATTATAGTTTCCTTTAAAAGGAAACTTTTAGACTGCGGCTGCAATCCACACTGTACAAGATGATAATCCCATAATAACTGACTTGGTATGCAGAAATAAAACAATTACTCATAAACCAGAGATCATAAAACAAGGAAATTTGTTCTCTATCAATTATAGAGAAAATGAGACTATAATTTGCTCTTTATGACTTGACAGCTAAAAATCTCCCATTAAGTGACTCCTGTCATTAAAGGAATTATCCCCTTGTATAATTCTACATCAGTTTTGGTGGCAATTTTATGCTCTTAACCTATTTGGTGACATTGAACTTGCATTGTATTCCCTGTACCAAGAGAATATCACCCCATTCATATCAGTCATGGGAAAATCCCAAAATAGAAAGGATGTGATCTGAAACAACTTCTCATGTGCACACTGGAAAACGTAAGACCATCTAGATTCACAGGATTGACGGACACCAGCTATCAAATCAAAGGGATCTATACATACCAGCCATTTTCAGATGTATCTGACTTCAGACAGCCACAATGAAAATAGTAGATATCAATATAATTTAAAATTAAAATAGAAAGTACTAACCTACCTGTTTTTCCCACTACTAAACAGCAAAAGTTTGGCAAAGCTGACAGTAGATCTTAGATCATTCAGCAATGCCAGCCCTGATTTTTAGCTAGATTTTTTTCCTATTGAGAGTAGGCCGGGATTTTTTGGGAAGCAAATAGTTAGTGGCATTAATGAGCAGTATGTATTGCTGCACTCAGACATCTGTGTATACATCCCCTGTACACCTACAACAGAACACAAGCTCCTGTAAATCACAGGGAGATGTAAGGCAGTGATGGCCAACAAATACCCAATGACTAGGTGCAGATAATAGCAGGATTATCACTGTATCCCTGATACTGACTTTGTGCCTTGTTTTGTGGGCCCTGCAAGGCCTAGTTTATAGTTTCCTTACCTTTGTATCATCAATCTCGAGTGCAGAGGCTGCAGCTGGATCCAGAAGATGCACAGAGGGCACAAAAGATGTGTGGATCAAAAGGTGAAGAAACTCCTCTTCCTGCACACAGACATTTTGGCACAATCCATTTTACCCTGTTTAAGGTGCTCAGCAGCTGGGGCATCACTTCATAGCATTTTCCACTAGAGAAGTGCTCAAGGTCAGGGCAGAAAGACAGGCAGAGTTCAGTGAGGAATCCTGCATAGTACCACTGCCTTGGTGGTGCTTGCTTGATGCTTGGTGGCTAAGCATCAGGAAAGCCAGAAGGAAGAGGATACAATGAGCTTTCAAAGGGAATATATCACGTCCAGCTTGTTAGGACTGCAGTCCAGCCAAGGGAAGATAAGGCTGGAGCATTCCTTTGCACTCTACCATCAAACCCAAGAACTGCAAATGATAGCTGACAACAGCTTTAAAGGGGAAAAATGGATGAAAACAGAGCTTTCTCAAGCAAAGCTTCAAGCATGACAGAAAAAAAATTTCCAGAGCTGTCTACTTGCAAGTAGTATCAGACTGCCTGCAGATGACTCCAGACAATAACAACAGCCTCAAGGGGATAAGCAAGATAGGATATCATGATGGCTGCAAAATCAAATATTGCCAGATCCTACCATCCCAGTCTCACATAGGGCATGACTGGAATGATAACCATGGCTCCCTAATACCCATTTTACAGTCTGTGTGATACTGCATAGCATTCAGGAAGGTTCATCAGCATGAAAAATGTGTGGGAGGGAGGAATATTTATTGTACAGAAATGTACAGTGCAGTTGCGGCTGAAAGCTATGAGTTGTTATTGCCATCATGCAAATTGGAGAAAATTTGATCATATTCAACATAGTACATATTTTCATCAGCAGGGAAAAAAATTCTGTAGACAGTATTTTGAAAAATGAAAAATTCCAAGTACAATCAGAAAATAAAGACTGTCCATTTTCCCAGCTGAAGGAATGGTTGATAGTCAGGAAAAAAAATTTCTTTAGGGAATAGTTATTACCTTGATTTCAGTTTTGTTGTCTAGCT
>VYZT01027639.1:131615-197960 GCA_013400735.1 Pomatostomus ruficeps | reverse complement strand
CCGTATTGTGATGGCAGTCCGGTCTTAAGAAAGTTTTAAAAAAAAGAAGAGGGGGAAAAGAGGGCATTTCAAGTACTCACTGTTTCACATGACTGGCTTTTCTGAGATAAACATTATTTACACTTGAATACAATATGTGATACTGTAAACCTATTTTATGAATCTACTTGAATCACTGGAGTTATTTAGTGATGTCTTTGCTAATGTATTTTTGTTTCCAAAATAACAGAAATGTTCAGTTTTGAAAGAGGCACTTCTCTCATGTTGCCCTGGAGAATGCTTGCAAGCTCAGGCTCAAAATATTATACTTGTAAAGAGTTTTCTTGTCAATATAGAATAAACAAAGCTTATTCAAGTTCAAAAAGAAAATGTGTGAGAAGGCATAACCACTTCAACTCAGGTACTGGATTGCCTGTGTAGAAATGGGTGTGGATGGAGCAGGAGAGGCAGAGAGTAAAACCAGTGTAAAACAATAAGGAAGCTAAGGACAGTGTCTGGTTTCATGGAGAGCAGCTTGATCTGTGTGGCTTTTTGGTTTCCATCTCTTTTTCATGCTTCCAAGCTTCACTTACCTGACATCTGCAAAGAGTTGGAAACAATTATGGAAGGAGGCCCAGCTGCTTCTTTGAGGTGTCAATGTTGGGGAATAAGGTATGGAAATAACAGTAGGTACTCCCGGGCTACAGGCATACCAGGAACACAAGAGTTCCCAAGGCCATCACAAGGCCTCAGCCAAAGAGAAGTGGTCAGAGGAGATGGGAAGTAGGAAGCTGGGCATAAGATGCACCAAAGGAAGGCACAGGGTAGTAGGGAGTTTGGAGTGGCAAGGAGGAAAACCACCACAACACAGTCAACAGGAATTGGCAGCAGAGAAAAAAAGAAAAAGAATAAAGATCTCTGAGAGTCAGGCAGTACTTTTTCTGTTTGTCGAATTAATGTTGCAATTAAGTCCCTACGTGATTTATTAGCTGTTCTTTTTCCCATTAAGCAGTTTTAGCAGCCATGGGCATGCCATACAAATACAGTCATGGAAAGCAGACAGCATAGTTATGAACAGGAGGTTCAGTGTCTGTGAGGCACACTGTCATATCAACTTTGTTATGCAAAAACACTTGATAACTTTGAAACTTGATAACTGCTTTCCAGTTTCCTCACCACAAACCTAATTTTTGAAATGGACACAAGGCAAAACTTGCTGCTCACAGTGAGGTAAGCTTAAAGCTCAGCAAGTTCTGATCAGGCTCAGGAAATCACTTTCAAAGCTATCTAAAAACACTTGTACCTTCTCATAGAAAAAAAATCCACCACCAGGCCCATGCGAAAAAAAAGTTTTCCCAGGATGTTATGAAAACTCATACATTAATACAGCTGAATAATTCAGGGAAAAACTGCCTGGAAGTAACTGTACATATTATAACCCACAGTGTGCATCTTCATGCAACTTTATTATAGCAGCTTCTCCTTTTTGTTAGTTCATACAGCATCCACCTTGTATGCTCTCATTTTATGCTCCCAGTTTTTGTAAAATCTTTTAGAAACTATTTCACAGTGCTCTATACTTCTATCAGCACTGCAGTCCTACTGAAATAAGTATGGGCATATCGAGTAGACAGAAGTCCACCTAGTTAAAATTCCCTTCTCTGGCAGTGGCAAGTAACAGATGCTCAGAAAACAAGTTAAAGAACATATGCTGACTCTTCTCAGGATACCTTCCCTGCTTCCAGGAATCATCAGGTCAGGAACTTTTTGCACCAGGAACTTCATCTGTCATGGTCAGGTTATTGGGTTTAAAAGGTCCCTGAAGGACCTGCTTAAGGTGCTTAACCTGAGTCTTCACACTTATCATTCAATTGTCTAAACTCAATACCTCCCCTTTATGAGCTCCAATTTCCAAAGGAATGGAGCTGCTTTATTATTTACTTTCCCTCTGGGAGCAATAAATAGCCTCCAACACTATTCTAGAAGAAATTCATTTATGATGATGCCTAAAGCTGGATCCAAGTGCCATACTATTTTCAGCAATATTGTCTCATATATAAGAAATCTTGCAAGGAACTTTAACTGACAAATCTAGTTCAGGTATTGTGATAATCTGAAAGAATCCAGGGAATTTTCTGCTGCTGTTCTATGATACCTAAGAGACCACCAGGAGACCTATTGTCCCTGCGACTCTTAAAAAAAAACCAAAAACAAAACAAAAAAAAAAAACCCCACAAAACAAAAAACCAACCAACCAAACAAAAAGAGTGTAATTGGGATAAATATCCAGTAATGTTTATGTATACAAACATACAGCAGAATCATGCCAGGGAAGGAATTATTTCAGTTAAAGTAACACGACATACTGAACATCAGATCTTTTTGAACAATCTGAGCAGATGTTTGGAAAATCTGGGAAAGGGTGTATTTGGGTATTTTCTGATGGATAGGAATAAGGACTGATAGTTGTGTCCCCTGCTGCTTTGAATGTCAAGAATAATTTTGGTGGTTAGTTGGTGGAGGAAAAATGCCATTACCACCTAAACCACAGCAAAGTAGACTGAAGTCTTGCTTCCTCTGAAACCTTTCATAGGTTTGCCTTTGAGACCATTTTCTTTTTTCCCTGAAAATCTAAAACTGAAAAGTGCACATGGCATCCCTGTCTGGGGCACAGACACAGTCTCACTCACCCTAATTCAAACTCCTTCAAGTGATGAAGCCTCTGTCACTGATCTCAAGAGTTCAGCTGGACTGCTCAGGCTCAAGCCTGATGCACAGTCCCCTGGGAGAACAGCAGCAAATCTCTCCCTGACTTTAAAAGATGAGAGCAGCTTGCCTTCTGTCACCACCTTCCTGAAGATACTCAGCTTAAATACTTGCATCCTAAACACACTGCATCCTGCTTTGTATCCTAAACACACTGCACTTTGCTTATTGTTCCTTGTGAAGGTCCTCAAAAAGCTGCCGCCTCTCTTGAGGGCGATGGTAGATGATGCGTCCTTATCTCTGAAAAGGGAATGCAGCTGGCCAGTCCGAACAACTTACTAGGAATGACAAGCACTTTCATTTAGCAAACGGGGAAAGCACTTTGCTTCAGCAAAATTTTAAGAACAGATGAAATTTAATAGCCTCCTGCAACAGAACAGCATGTGACTCAGAGGCAGCCACTCCAGCTCTGCCTCAGCTGCTTACTTTCAGTTCCTCGTTAAGGAACTGTTTACATTAAGTAAATGGAAATTTTAAAAAGGAAAGAAACCTGCAGTTTCAGATTAAAAGATTCTTCTAGGCAGAAACATGCCTCCGTCCGCTTCTGCAAACGGGTGAAGTGAAACACAGACCGAAGAGACTGTGCTGAGTCACGGTAACTAGGGATATCTCCAGCGCGCTGCTGCCGGGGCTGATGATTGCCACCCAATAAACAGCTCCGAAGGGAGGGGGACGGGGAGTGGCAGGCAGCACGGCATTACCAGTACCACGAGCTATTTTTCAAAGCACGACTAAGGTGCTGAACTGGGGTTGTAAAAGGGCTCACTAGAAATTCTGTGTTAAGCAACGCAGTCAGACGTAAACAACTTACATCGGCTATCTACAGTGAAGAGCTATCACATGCCTAGTACATAAATGCGGTTGAAAGCAAAACAGGAAGGAAAACAAAAGCCCAAATCACCTCAAACAGAACCAAGCAGCTGCATAAAATAAATTTCAAATCTTCAGGTAGTCTGAAAGCCAGTCACAGCAGACCTAGTAACTCCTTGTAGCTTTGTTTAGGACTGGGCAAAATCACAACAGGCTGTCTCTGCAAGCTGCACCTGAACACAGCGTGAAAAGAGCTGCTAAATGCTTCTCCACTGAGTCATCCAAACAGAAAAGCCACCAGTGTGATGGGCTTTCAATGGAAATATGTAAATCTGAGATATGAAATAATCAGAGATGAGCAAGGGAGACCTGCAAATATGTGAGTATGGGAGGTAAATAACTGAAAAACAAAACTACTGAATAAACCAAACCATTTAGAAATGGTTGCTGTTATGTAGCATGTGAGATGAGAGGCCAACAAGAATACCAGTTCTGTTAAAATTGTCTGATTCAGAAAAAAAATATATCCTGATGCCTTACATATATTTGAGGATTCAAACAAGCACAAATTTTCAACACAACAGTTTAGAAGAGTAAAAAGTGCCATATGGCATGGAGCCTACAGTCAGCAGTAGTGCTGGTGCTGTGACAGAGGTGTTCAGAACACCCCATTTTCAGGAACACAAAGTCAGTGGGATGTCGTTGCCCACACCTTTACAGTTATATCTAAACTTAGGTATGTTTCTGCAGAATTGCATGACTTACTCTCTTCTCCTTTCTCCCAGTGCCAATATTTGGAGAACTTCCTTCATATATCTTTGTTTGCCCTGCTCATGGGCATGACACAGGGTGTGAAAGGTTTCTGCAGAACTGCATTTTGTATAAAACTGACTCTATGCCAAAAGTGGGCTTTTCTTCCCTTTTTAGGTTCCTTTTTTAAAAAATTTGTGTTAACCATTGTTATCAAGATAGCCTTGAAAACACGAGTTGAACATTAGTAGAAACAGTACAGTAATGTTACTCTGTAATCCACAAATGACATGCAGAGAGCTAAGGTTCTCAGTAGATTGTTAACAATGTAAATTAAAGCAAACTCAATTTTTAAAAGTACTTAACTCCTTAGAAGGCAATTAAAATCACATTTTGCATGGCAATATGACTTATTAAAGCACTACTGATGTTTTCAGCAAAATTTTTCAGCAGAACATTTCTCCAAAATGTCTTCATCTTCATCAAAAGAATCTGCTAGGAAAAAAAATGTTTATAGTATCAATGATTTGTGTGAACATAGTTCCTTGAAGTGGGGGAGACTTTATTTGAGCATTTATAACACTGAAGGTAACATAATGTTTTTGACTAGTGCTGGTGGGATCTCTCAAAAGTCCCTTAATGTTCTGAACTTTGAACTTCATTGCATGCCTCCCTTTTTGCAAACCCTGACAGACAAGCAGCATACCACCTTCAAAGAACAGTAATTTCTTTGGGCTTTGGATTTTTTTTTTATTGGAAGCTTAGAAAGTGCTCCCTGAAAGTCTGACCTCTACAATGACTGCATGTGCTTCTTCAATTCTTCACACATTGAGGATGTCATAAACAAAATGCAAACCAGTGCAAACTGCAGAGCTGCAGCCACATGCCTGCGACCTTTGTGAAGTCTGTTCATGTGCATGTCACTCAAATTTGGGCCAGTGTGACTACTGGTGGCAGGGAAGAGAGGAAGCTAGCTTGCCACATATTGTGTTATTTAGAGATGCTCAACTTCAAAGAATAAGCATCACCCAGCTAAGTGTGATCTTAAAAGTCCAATCACATCTATTGCTTTTAGCTCCCCTTGCGGGGGGGACTGGAAAAAAATGAGGGCCAAGTCTCTTTCAGTGCATCTGCCTGAGGGGAATATGTTGTGTTAGCACTGGAAGATATTCATGAAGAGGCTTCAAGCTGTTGCACAAAGGTAAAAAGGTGCTTTGAGGTGATCAAGCTGGTCAGGCTGCAGCTTTGCCTTCAGCACTGGGGAGATCACAACTTTGCTGGAGTCACTTGGCCCTGCAAACCCAAGCCCAAACTTAAATATAGTTACTAGGAAGGAGAGAAGCAGAGGACTTCTCCAGAACACAGAACCAGAGCTTCACTCTTTGGCACTGGGAAGGCTGTCCTGAAGGAACTGTGTGCTAAAACAAGTTTGGCTAGCAACCTGGACTGCACTCAGACACTTGTGTTCCTTCATAAGTGACACGTTCTTCGGCACAACTGGATCTGGCAAGAAAATTAATAGGCCTCTGGACAATATCCCTCTGTGGAAAAACAGAAAGTTCCAACAGCCTTAAAATCCCTTCCTCACCCTGCTCAAACAAATGTTAACAACTGCATGAGTGACCTGAAGAGCCCCTGTCACCTAACAGCCTCACGACTGTTTTGGCTTTACCTTGTGACAAAGAAAATGCTGTCCCAGGATGAGTCAGACTTTGGACTTGGACAGGTCAAGGAGAAGGACAATGCTCTCTACGAGTTGATCTCATGCCAGAGTAGCACTTTTTTTGAATCAGTCTCCCTGTGTGCCTCTGTGAGCAAGCCTACATGCTAGACCAAAGCAGCTCAAGTAGATGATCAAGGCCACTGAGGCTGTACATTGGGTTGATCCTATGCTAAGAGACACTTGTCAAACCAGTGTTGTCCCTAAATTTGGGGCTGAATGATGTGTCACACGGCAGCAAACAAGTTAAAGCATTACTCAAGATCATATGACTAATGTTACAGATAATCTGTCTTCAAGTCACTTTATCAAAGAACTGAATTTTCATGAAGTCTCTAAACTGCCCTTCTTATTTTAAGAGAGCAAATACATCAGGGAAGCTTTGAAGTTCTGATGTGCTTTTAGCAAAAGGGACTCTTTGCAGTACTTGTAATGGAGAACCAGTATTTAAGACTGAAAGGAGGTCCCTCGGGACTCCCCAAGTATGTCACCTCTCCTTGGTGTACTACACCTGTGACAAGGCCAGAATCATTACTCAGTGTGTCTTGGGAGGACGGTGCACTAGCTGCCAGGGCGTGCTCCCTGTGCTGCGTACAGCATGGTGGGCAGAGGCCGTATCCAAACCGCACAACTGCGGCTCCGCACCTGCACAGCCTTTCATGTGGAGCTGCAGCACATGCCCCAGCAGCTGTTCCAACAGGGACGCGGGCCACCAGGCCTTTCCTCTGTCGCTCGGCACCAGCTATGCCAGACTTGGAGAGAACGAGATCTATCTCTTCCTGGCAGTGCTGGCTTAATGGTTAGACTTTATTACATTAGAGGACTTTTCCAACCTAAACGATTCTATGATTCTATTAATGAGCGACCAGCTGTTGGCTAACAAATGCTGCTTTTACACACGCTGGCAAGCCGAGGGCACACGGAAGGGGAGCAGCTATAACAAAACCTCTAAGCTATGTAGTCAGCTGAGAGCGGAGCGCACGGCAGGCAGCACGGAGGAGCGGCACACCGCAGGTTCCTCTTCGGCCAGGGATGGCCACTTCGCCCCTATGCAGGCTGAGCTGCAGGCCGGGGGCGCGGTGCTGAACAAGGCCAGAGATGCCGCTGACCACGCAGATCCTCGCCGTGTAAGCAGCCCAAGCACTCCGCGGGCCAGGGCAGCGCCGAGCGGCGGCGCGGCGCTGACATCGCCACGGTGCTGATGTGTCCTGGCCTGGGGGAGCAGCCCCGCGCGTCCCCGGCGATGGAATAAACACGGCGGCGGTGGCACCCCGGGTACAGGAACCCCGCTCCGCNCGCTGTCACGGCGCTGCGGGACGGGCCCGGTGCGCGGCGCGGGCGGCGGGGACACCCGGCGGGGACAGCACGGCGGGGCCGGCGCGCTCCGGGACGGGGACTGCTGGAGCGTGTCCCCGGTGCATGGGGCTGTCAGCGGGCTGGCTGCCGCTCCGGTGCTGCCCTTTCACCTCGTGAGCGCTTGCGGTTTGTTTTCTGGCGCAGGGTTTGAAGCCCGCATCCAGAAATGAAGAAGGTTCTGTGCGTGGAGCCCGTCATCTTCATCTACATTTTTGCGACTTCCCTGACGAGCCCGCTGGTGCAGCAGTTCATCTACCGGCGGCTGTGGGAGCAGGAGTACAACTCCACTTTCGTGAGCGACAGTAATGTCAGTCACTGCGAGCAGAATAAGAGCAGCCCGGCTTATATCAAACAGAAGGCAAGTGGCGGGGAAGGAATAATAGTTGTAAATAAACTTGCAGCCAGGAGGTACTGCCTCAGTATAACCTCCTGTTTTATAACCTTAACCTTTAATTCTCCGGAATTAAAGCCGTAGTTTTGTAACCTGCTCTCACTTCACTGTGTAGTGACAGTACTTTAAAGACAAAGATTTGTCTCCAGGAAGGTGCTGAGATAAATTCGTATTATAGCGGGAGCTGAAAATCGTCTGAGAGAATGGGGACAAAATTAGCATTGTGCTGACATTACAGGGAGTAAAACTGGAGCCTCCTCCTCCCACGACCATTGTGCATGTTGTGTTTGTGAATCATCTGTTGTCTTTGTGGCTCCTACTGTTTTTTGTAACCATGTGAAGTTTAGCAAATGCCCTGTAATTTTGAGGCATAAGATCTGTCTTAAAACACATGTATTTCAGAGGAATTACAAGAATGAGGAATAGGGGAAATTAAAACAAAAAATTTTGTGGTTTTAAAGTGTGGAAAAAAGAATTAACTGATCTTTCCATAATCAAATACAGTTGGTGGTTTGCCATTCAGAGTACTAGCCTGCCTTGTTGGAATACAAAGACATCAAGATGTCAGGATCCCATGGTCAGTTACATTTTTAGCACTTTTCCATAGTTCAGTGTGCTGGACAGCTATTGTTGATTGGTACCTCTTCCATTGCACTTCCAGTGGAGTTTTAATGCTACACTTAAGCAAAGTTAACTGTGAGCTGCCAGCAGAAAATATGGTCATTCTCCATTTCCCTTTCCTTTCTCACCCCATGTGTTGTATCTCGCAGTTCTGCAGTTACAGGTTATGGTTTGGATTTGAGTGGGGCACTGATTCAACGGAAAGGTCATCTCTTGTTTTGGGGTTGTTGCTTTTTGAGTGTTGGTGGGGTTTTTTTCTGAAGCAGTGCTCTGACACACCTCAGTGGCCACCTGATTGCTGTGTCTAACATGGGAATCGCAGAGGGAACATATTTTCAGAAGAAGTGCAATAGAACCATACTTGTAAACAACAACTGGCAGTTGGGTTGGATAAAGCGAAAGATGAAACCACTGTAGGGTCAGAAAAGTAAATGATTCATTATATAAACTACACAGAAGTTGGGGTTACAGAAACAGTCAGCTGGCATTCCCTTACACTGCTGAAAAGTTGGCACTTGAAATTTTTGCTCACATCCTGTATTTGAATCTCTGATGTGCTGCATATGTGCAAGACTGAACACCTGAGCTTACCTGCCTCACTTGTCATATATAAAAGGAGATTGTTAATGGTACGTGCTTCCAGTGAAGGTGACCAAAGAAATAATTCAGGACTTTTAGTGTGGTGTAGGTTCTTTGTCATGTAACAGAAGCTGGTCTTAGGAGAAAGAACATGAAAGTAAAAAGGTCAATAGAATTGAGGTCCAACAGGCTTCTGGGCTGACCCATGGAGGTAATTACCAATTATTGTCTGAGTAATGCTTGTATGTTACTCCCACAAAGTGTTTTCCATATTGTTAGCTCCCCATTTGGTGCTGTGTCTGGCCATATTCTCTAAGAACACCATACATGGTGCATACAATTCTAATTGCAGAGCCCATCAAGAAATCTACATGTCAAATACATCTTTGCATTTTGCAACCCCCTCAAATTCAACCTCATTTTCAAATTGCCATCACCTATGGGTCAGGCTATAAGACTTGGTATTTCTTCTTGGAGAACACTGAAGCAGAGTGCTTAATTTCAGCTGAAGTTTAGATAGTGTCCCTGATGTGATGGCAAATTCATACTTTACAGGTCTTTTGGTTGCAAAGTATAGTTAATTTGATATTTGAGAACATGAGTCCTTCAAGACAGGCATTGAATAATGGCCAACAGAACTTCTCATTTCCCTTTCCTGCCAAATTTCTGTTCCCTCCATTTCAGTGATTGCCAGGAGGGCATGAGCTTTGGAACAATTACGCTCTTGTCTGGATGCCTTGCTGCATTTTTATACCATTCTTGTTACCATAGCGTAAGAATTTAAATGCTCAAAACACGCATTAATTTAAGTGCAAATGGGCCTCTGTGCTGAGTAATAGTCCTGTGTATGGGCCAAAGAGTAGATCCAGTAACTTAATTCCAAACCCTTTCGTGAGGAAGCATGAAGTAGGTGTTCTGGATTTTCCAAGACCTTCCTAACTGAATTAGGTTTATAGATGTTATAACTTTTGCTGTAAGGCCCTGTTAGGCATTAATGTTTAAAAGAACATCTCTCATAACAGTTAATTTAGTGCAAGTCCTTATGTTCTGAGAATGAAGATGCTTTATACTAATCTCACCTGTTTCAAAGCAAAATGTAAAAGGAAATTGAAGACAAAAATCACTTGGAGCCTGCAAAAAAGGTAGAATATAATTCAAAATTGTTAGTCTTTGCAGAATTTAGACTAATTATTTCTTACAATTTGAAAAAAAACCCAGTCATCTTATAATAAAATTAGTTCAAAGATAATTTGAGTACAAGCTGAAGCATTCTGATCACTGACTTGGATAATCCTTTTTTTAATATCTCAGAAAGAGCTATGTTATTAATCATTAAACATTGTTTATCATCCCATTTATTTATTACCTAATCCATGCATTTCCCCTTGTTACTCAGCAATATTTTGTCTTGTGAGCCTGTCAGTTTATCATGTCCTGTATATTGTTCATTCTCAGGTGCTGCACTTCTCTCTTAATTTAATCCTTATATAAGTTACTTGTTTCTTCATTTTCATTCTTTTAATTTTGAAATAGGTGATTTTAGTAGCTATTTCTGTCCACCATGAGTAATTTTTCGGAGTAGAGTGAATTTGCAGATTAAATAACTAGACCTTTCTCTTCAAATATATGTAGTTCCATTGATTATTTAATGGAGTTATGTGATTTTAAAGCAGCTGAAGGTTTGACCTATCATTTTCTATATTCTTATCTTTTGGCTTTATAAAACCATAGAGTGAGCAGTTGCATGCCTTACACTCTAAATGGATTTTTCCTGTGCTTATCTCTTCAGTCTCGTCAGTAGACATCAGGTTTTTTATGTCAGCAAGTTCATGGTCACATGTGGTACTTGCACAACTTCTTCCAAAACAAGGACACCCAAGTATTTTTTTTAATTCCTTCAGTTTTACATTTCATTATGGTTTGGCAACAACATTTGTGGGTTAATCGTTAATGTGGGTTGAGATGATACATATTAACATTTAATTTTATTTTTAATGTAGTAGCATTTGTTTGATGCCCATGTCTTTGAACATGACGATCATAGTAAAGAAGCGAATGCCTGCAACTGTGTAGAGTTCTCTCTGTCAGCAGCAGAGGAGTTAAAGATTAGAATAACATTTTCCATCTCAGTTTGTTCAGTCTTCATGGCTTTGACCCTTCCAGGGTGACAACAGTGCTGGCCAGTGGACAGGACGTCATGAATTCTAAGGCAGTCAGACACTGTAAGGGAAGAGGGTAAAAAACTTCAGAGTGCTGAGGATCTTGAAGGCTTTCCTTGAGAACCTCAGGATCAGTTGAATTTTCTTCTCGCAATAAAACCTGGTGTCTTGTAAGCAAACGAAGAGATTGAACTAGAAACTCATGGTCTCTGCCTGTAAATATAAATACAAATTTATAAAGCATTCAGCAGCTTTTAAAATTGCCCAAAGTACTTTCCTGTGAGTTCTATGGTTTTTTCATTATTTTGGATGCTCCTCAGTCAGATCAATGTCAGCTACAGAGGAGATGCCTGTAACGTGGAGTACAGCTGTATTGAATATAAGCTGAGAATGGTGTGGGCAGAGTTGCATAGCTGTACATGTTGCTGATAGAAGGGCACAATGCCTGCCCAAGTCAGGGTTATGCTTCAGAAAACTTAAAGAAAACTTTCAGTGTGACTTTACTCACTGCATCTAAAAGTTTATCTTAGCTAGTATAAAGGGTTTGTGTGAATAAAGTTGCATCCTTTTCCCCTACTGCTCTCCTGTCTGATCAGGTGATTGTCTTTGAATGGGCTGTTGTGGCTGATCTCTAGTCAGGTCTGCATCTATGCATTAAAAATAAGATCTGATCTAGCTTGCTGAGTGTCCTTTAGCAGCTGGCTTCATAACAATTTTTTTTTTATTATTAACCTTTCTTTTGTTCTTTTTTTTCTGCAGCCATTCATGCTCTCTTGAATGGTTGTTTCAGCTACATTTGATTTTTGTACTTCTGTTAAAAAGAATTCTGAAATTTTTCCCATAATCAGTGTTTACAGTTTATTTTTATAGTGTTAGCTGCTGTTCCTTACATGAATACCTGCTGTGGTGTATCTGTAGAGATCACATCAATGATTTGGACAGTTTCTGAACCCAGAGCTTTACAGTGTTTGCAAAATCAAATAATTCACATGTCTGTGAGTCGGTATAATATTTAAAGCTGTATTTCACATTTGTGGTTGTTACTATTGTTTGTAGCAGTAGTAGTAACGTTGTACAGTGGGATGTGAGAGCAAATCCTGATCTGTTTACTTGCATAATGTGCTCTAGTCCACGAATTGTTTCTTGTAACCCCCTCAGTACAATTATTTGGGAGGAAAAATGATCTCCTCTGAGGAGGGAGGATGGGATGTGTTCCTTAATTGAAGACTGGTTTACTACTGATTTCTGAGCAGTATTAAAATAGCCCAGTGCCCTTTTGTCATACCCCATATTGAGGGAGATACTTGCAGTTTAAGATGCTTACAGCTCTTGTAAGTGCATGTTCAAAAGGATTGTTCTCGTCTGCATTGAACCTCCTCTGACAACAGTACTAGTAATACTGTGTCTTAAGCACTAAGTTTTGGATTAAAATGTAACAAAGAATGTTTGAGGAATATTGAAGATCAAATTACAAAAGTCTGAGTATGCAATTCTTTCGTATTAGTGATTATTGTAATGTAATGCATTCTTATGTAGTAATGCACTGTATTTTAGTATAGCTTAATATATCATAATGTAACATAATCTTATGAAACTACATTGTATGTATTATGCTTTATAATAGTATAATTTATAGTCTATAAACATGTACAGTGCTATTCATTATATTGCATACTAATAATTATGTATGTAAAATTGTTACAGATTTTTTTCCCAATGTATTTACAATTATTTTTATTTTCTCTTTGCAGGAAGTTCAAGAAAAAGCCTCTGTTTTTAATATGCAGTTGGACTTAACTAGGGCCGTTCCCAGCCTTACAGTTGCCTTTGTCATTGTAGCTAATGGGGATCGCCAGGGACACAAAAGGTCTTTAGTTTTACCATCACTGGGAGCTTTGATTTCTGGTATTAGCTTCACTGCAATATCATATTTTTCCTTGTCACTCTCTGTCCTGTTTGCAGTCGCATTTGTTACTGGACTGTTTGGGAGTATAGCAACTTTCCTCGGAGGAGGCTTTGCTTACATAGCAGAGGAGTGTCATGATGAGAAGCAGAAAACAACACGAATAGCAGTAGTAGATTTGATTTTTGGAGTTGTATCTGGATTGGCAGGACTGTTATCTGGCTACTTTCTAAGAGGAATAGGCTTTGCATGGACATTTGTGACGGCATCTCTGCTCCATGTCATTAATATCATCTATATTGTATTTTTTCTGGAAGATACCGCAGGTGTATCTCAGTTCCAGCATGAGGCACCAGTATCCTGGAAAGAACTTCTTAGGGAGACGTTTTCTGGAGTGTACATGCTTTTTAAAACTGCCCCTTATAAAAAGAGGGTTTTAATAATTGTGTTACTTTTTACATTTATGACTTATTTGTTTACTCTGCTGGGTGGAAGTTCACTTTTTACACTGTATGAACTGGATGAGCCGCTCTGCTGGAATGAAGTATACATTGGCTATGGAGCAGCTGCATTCACTTCTGTCTCTCTGACCAGCTTTTTAGGAGTCTACTTATTTTCCAAATGTCTCAAAGACATTTATATTGTCTTTATTGGGATGTTTTCTTACATTGGAGGAATGATCATGGCTGCTTTTGCCAAAACTACCCTGCTCATGTTTTTAGGTGAGTTCAGAATCAGTTTTCTATGGTCAACAATATATGTGGAAGTACTCCTGTGTTGTCTGTAGTGAATGCAGGTGTTGGATATTTAACGTACCACCTTGAAAGTGTCATAGAGAGGTAAAATATACATGGTTGATCCGACTGATCTAGGATTTGATTAAAAGACGAACTGTGTGGAGAGAGAATGGAATTACTTGCTTATGATTTGGTTTTAGAGCCATAGAAATATATTTGATTTATTTATTTCTCTGTGCTTGGGTAATTGGGTCTCAGTGCACATCTAATCTGACTTTTCTGTTTTGGGAAGCTGAGCATTCAAAAGTATATGACTAATACATTTGCAATGTATTTGTAAAATCCTGCGTTTTAATTACTTCATTGTCTCATAACTGCTTTACAGTGAGAGTGCCATCTTTGTTCTGCTTTATGCCTATTCCTGTTCTCCGATCCATGCTGTCAAAAGTGGTTCTCACTGGTGAACAGGGTAAGTAGAATTTGTTTTTAAACAGTAAAATAAGGTGGTGCTTCAGAACAGAGATGCACGAAGATTACCTTTAAACAAACAGATCTGTATTGGTATTTTAAGACTGCTTTTCTTTCAATTTCCATGTAATATGACCCTGTGTCTTGACATTAATGGTTTTGGTTCTGAATTTAATATAAGCAATACTGTGTTAAAATCAACTGCAAGTTTCAACTTTCAAAGAAAATACTGTTCTTAAATTAAAGACCATGGGGAACTTGAGGCAGAAGAATGCTCAAGATTTATACAAGTGTGATTTCACAAGGGCTTCTACATTCACAAGATTTTGGCATGCAGAGAAAGATATATTTCTGTTATTTAGTCAATGTCACACTTATTTAGAAAGGTAAGCGTAGGTGGTCAGTCTTCAAAGAAACAATTAGACTTGGATCCTCATCTATGGAGGAACCTAACTTCATGCCTGTGGTTTCTAAACATGTCCCAAGAAATTTAACATGTTACTTCTCAAAGTCCTTTCCTTATGGAACACAGAAAAATGCATATCAGGCATCAAAATGTGGCCCAAATATCCAGTATTTTGCTTTTGGGGAGCAAATACGTACTTTCTAGAAACATTCTCCAGAGCTGTTTGGCTTTATTTTTTAAAAGCTTAATCTTCATACACTAAAACAAAGATCGCTTTGTACTAGCTGTGCTAAAGTACACCTCTGGTATTGAGTTTCTTGGCATTCTTCAGGGCTTTGGCTACTTGAGTAGTTTGATGCAGGAATCAAGCTGCCTCTTGTTATCTTTTTCTGCTTACCTAGTGTGATTTTGGTTATGGTCCTATGACTGTGAATGCAGTTTGGGAAAATGTATTCAACAAGACACTGATGGGATAGACTGCCACCCCAAAGGCTGCAAAGGGTAGTTCAGTCAAACTACTAGTAATTCAGTCAACTACTAGAACTACTAGTAGTTCAGTCAACTACCCCAAAGGGTAGTTCAGTCAAAAAAATGTTGTTTGTTTCTTTTCAAAAAATAGAAGGCAATGGTTATATGCTGAACCAGCAGTCCTTGTTGGATCAGTCTTTTCCCCATGTAAGAGTGAAGATTAGAGAAGGAAGAAACAGAAAGGGAAAAGTAAGAATGAAGAAGAGAACTGGAAGGGGTAAAGGATGGAGATATGCACAACATGTTTAGTGAGGATAAACAAGTTTAACTTTATGTGATAAGCATATGCAAGAAAGTAGGCATGGTGACAGAATAATAGTAAAGAAAAATAGTTTCCATCAGCAAAATATGTTGTTTATGTTGTTGTTTTTTTTAAAAAACAGCATTTTGTAGGAGTTGTCAAAGAAGACACTTTCATAGCAAAGTATGATCTTCTAGTGCTTGTTACTTGCATACTTGCAAAAATACTGTCAATAGATACATCATTTGAACCAAGTTTTAAAACTTTAGTACTTTGAAGAGATTTTGTTTTATTTTGTTTTGTTTGTAATTCACCCATTTATTTTTGGCAGGTGCTGTGTTTGCTTGTATTGCCTGTTTAGAAGTTGTGACCGGCACTATGTCAATTTCAGTTTTTAATATTCTCTATGCAACTACTGTTGCATGGTTTTCAGGCTTTAGCTTCCTCCTATCAGCAGGCCTTTGTCTAATTCCACTGTCTGTCCTGTGGTAAGTATGGATCAGTAGGGTTCTTCTGACTGCCAGTAATTTCTATTTTGGCATGAATTGAAACTGAATGGTTAGGGTGGTAGTTCTCAAACTTTCCCGTCTGCTAGTGTGCTGTTGTGGCTCTAGTTTCACACCTTTTCCCTGATCCAACTACCTTCTCTCAGCTCAGTGCTGTGAATTTTCCCCAAACTGAAGTCTACCCTGAATATACTGCCTGTGCATCATACCCTTGACTGCATGTGTGCCTTGCCTGGTTTGACACCTTTGCATGGTCTTTCTTACAGGAAAACCCTTCCCACAGATCACGTGAAAGGCATGAGCTTAATTTTGCCATGTGAGCTCTTCTAGATGCCAATGAGGGCTATAAACATGACCAGTCACCCACTAGGTTTAAAGGAAAGCTGTCTGTCCTGGTCTTTGGTCATGGGCACCTTGTGACCCAGGGCCATTAAAATCTGTGAAAGACTATAAAGCCCAAAAGAATAAACCTCTAAAAATTAAGCCTCTGTAGCAGTTGTGTCTAATCATATCTAGTGACCATCTAGTAATACAGACAGTGAAATACCATTCACAAGTACTCTTAAAGCTAAGGTCACTTTACATTATTTCCAGTATAAATTACTTCTTTTTTAGGATGCTGAAACAAAAATCTAAATGACAGAAGAATCACTTTTCTTTAGATAGATTTATAGTTGGGGTGGGAAAGACTTTTTCATAAGAGTGTGGCATTCTGGCTGGAGACTTGTATATTTTTTCCTAATACTTAGACTTCACCTCAGTCACCTTTTATCTCTGCATCAGCTGCATTTTAAGATTAAAATAGGCAGTGATAATGCTGTATATTTAGAACATTTCACATCATTTCAAGTCTATTCCTGCTTCATTATAGTGCTTTACACAATCTTTACAGAGAAGCTACACTAATGGTAACTTAATGCTAAGGTAGTGGTTGGTTTTAGACCTGAGGGACTTGAAGCAAAGGGGTCTTTTGTGTGTGTGTAGAGTACTTTTCAGTAAAGTAATAAAATAATCGAGAAATTCAGTTACATTAACAAAGACACAGTAAATACTTGTTTGATTAAATACTATGTTTAGTTCAGTGCTGTAAGATAAAGTTTCTGTTAAGAAAGCAAACTCTTCTACAGAAGAGGTAGTAGTTATTTACCATCAATCAATCCATCTTGCAATCAGTACTGTAGTACATCATCACCATAAATTTTTGACAGTTATTTATCTTCTGTCATTAGTTTCAGATATCTGAACCTTTGAACACCCTTTCTCTGCACCTTTCTTTTTGGAATGTCATGCAGTGTTAAGAGTTGGAGAGCAGAAAGGATAGTTGTTCCAGTCTGTAAGAGGCAGAGTGGTTTAGTACCGTGCTCAGAGGCAGCACTAATGATATTGTCTGACTTGTGTAATTAGGGCAAGTAGTGTCATTGCTTTGGTTTACTGAGACACATCAACAGCTTTGTGCCACAGAGGATGGCTGTACAGTGCTGTCCAGTGTGTTTGTTGGTGCTGAATCAGCATGCTATGCTGAACCATCTCAGCTAAAGATACCTGTCTTATCTTTGTCTTACAGCTGGCTTCTCTGCACAAGCTGGAATGGGGAGGACTTGGCTCTGCTGGTACCTGAAGAAGTATCCAGCATAGAGAGTGCTGATAGTTGAGCAAAGGATCTGCATACCTGGGATTTCTGATCTGACATGCAGTGGCAGAGATCGCTATGTCACACAAACCGTAGAGATAACACAACACAACCTCCAAGTGGCCCTGCAGCAATAAGCACTAAATTGGTACCACTCAATACCAGTCTCTTTTAAGCACTTGACTAAAGCTAGCTCTTAACTATGCAAATAGGCTGGCAATTGAGATTAATGCTGCTTTCAGCAAGAAGGAAAAAGTAAGGTAGGATGATACTCTTTCCACTTACTCTTTCTCAAGTTTGAGAATGTCAGCTGTGGATTGTGATACATCTTGTATCACTCTAAGTCAGGTGACAGAGATAAGTTTATCAACTCAGAGGATGCTGGCAATTCTGCTGAAGCCATTGGAGCTTGTGCCAGCTGAGGATATGGTCTACTCTGCACATCTTGAAAGGCCTGTCTTAACAGTGAAGCCCCCAAACTGTCTAAAATTACTAAACTAAAAAATGGGGTTTTTCAGAAAGCAAGCAAACTGGAGGCAGTGCTTACACCTGCTGTAAGAACACTTACTGTTCTGCAGCTAGCAGAGTGTTTGTGTAAGTTTTAACATAAGATGTGTAACCCTGCCTGTGACTTAGCTCTTGAAATGGATTTTCACACAGAACTGTCATAAAAATTACCATCTTGCAGAGTGTGAAGTTCAGCCTAAACCTACATTTTGCAGAGGTCATATTGCACATTTATAATTTTCCATGTATTAAGGACTGCATACAGACATCTCTGTGTTTTGTCCCAGATGTACTTCTTGTTTTCTAGTTAAGGTGGTACTTGGCTTAAATGTTTCTTTTAGTGAAAAGCTGTGATAGCATTTCTTATTAGTAGATCTTTATTTTTTTAACAACCCTGAAATGAGGTGACGAAATCAGAATGATTAATCATCTTGCAATGAACACAGCATAATTTATGAGCACTTGAACAGCACTTCTAATTTTCAAAGCACTTTACAAATACTATTCAAAACGTCCTTCCTTCCGTAATAGATACCATCCTCCCTGTTGCATAGAGAGAGAAATTAAGAGAGAGGACAAGTGACATGTCCAGGGCCCCAGTTCAAACTGGTGAGACTGCCAAACCTAGGAATCAGTTTCAGCATTGACTCCTTACCTTTTTCCTTAAGATCTTTAAGTAGAAATTATCCTGAGTATTAGCTTCTGGAATGCACAGCACAGCAGAAGTGTAAATATAACATCATGTTAAGGACCACTCCCATCTGTTGATTTTGTTAAGAGTTGGACAGTCAATACTGTTCTGATCTCTGAAAGTTGTATGTGACTCTTGTCCCCCAAAACAGATTAGGTAGAGAAAGCAAAACAATGTAAAGTGGTTGCCATTTAGAGAATGAAACCTCTAAGAAAGCAACTACAAGGACTTCACATGCACACAGCATAGGATAAAAATGCAGACATACCATGTGCTGTGTAATTGATAAACTGTTTACAGGCACTGATACCCATCCTATAAACAAAGTACCCCTGCAGAACTTCTCAGTGGTACTCCACCAAAAAATAGTAATACCAAATAATGATGATACTATTGTAAATCTTTTATAACTGAACAATTACATTATTTCCAAGTTATGTATCATGCTCACAGAGACACCTGGAAGAAGGTTCAAATAAGTTGAAGGAGAGCTTACACTATTCAGGAGACCACCATCTACTCACCACAGGTGAAAACAGGGCCATTTATCCAGGCCAGAGGGAACTTACTAACACCTCTAACCAGCTTCTTGCACTTCTGTCCTGAGCTCCCAAGACTGATGTTGGCAATTAAAGAACATGAGTTTTCTCTCAGTAGTTTAGACATGAGCCAGAAAACAAAACTGCTTAATGCCTTTGAGATGCCCAAGTTCCTGCCAACTTGTTGGAAACATGAGCCGAGTTCTACAACAACCAGTGGGTCCAAAACATAATGAGCACTTGTAGAGAGATTAAGAAAACACTGATGTAAAGGATTTTAGCACAAACATTACATTGTCTTCCTTGCGTCTTCATTATGCAGTTATGTAAGGCTTTATGAAATTAACTATTTCACACAAAACTGCCTGGAAATAAAAAAAACAAATGAAGAAGCGCCGTGTACCTTCACTTTCTCCTCTTCAGTGCACACCTCTTCTAGCACTTGGAAGCTCACTACAAAGCAAGCCAGTTCCACAGTGGTGGTGTGTCAGTCCAGCTGAGGACAAGCATGTACACTTTAGGAATGATTTTGTTATGGTTTGATTTTACTGTACAAAGTATGTGCTGTTTGCAGTGTTTCTGGTAGATGGAGCATTTAAAACTGGCTATAAATTTAGGTCAAAACACATGGAGGATACAAACTGTGTTTTTAAAATGCCTAGCATGGTGCAAGCTGAGGAACAAAGTACTAATATGCTTCACATTATCAAAGCAAAGTCTTCTAAGTTTATAATAATATCTTTATTTGTGTATAAATACAAATTATTTTGACATAATAAAAATAATAAAGTTTCATTTTTTAAACTTTGTTGCATGTGTAGTTCTTGCACTTTTCAATTTTGAGAAATGGCCAATGGCATGACTGCTGGAGGACTGTTGGTGTAAACAGGAGCAGCACTACAGCATCATCTACTTTTTATGGTCATGTCAAACAAACAGCAGAGCAGGCAGATGTGCTTTTGCTTCCTCCTGCACCTGGGGAGAGGAAAGGATACTGCCCAGAACATTGGCACCAAGAGGACATGGGCAGTTGCAGAGTAGGGACAGCACTGCCACCTGTAAGAAGTCACAGTGGGGGCTTGTGATGCACCTGCCAGAGCAGCAGAGCTGGAAGTGCCTTCCTTCCCTTATCCAGATCAGATCTGTCCCAGCTCCACTGCCCAGCACACCCCACTGGGCTGCCTCGGTGGGTTACTCCATAGAGCACCTGCTTTACATAATGAGGCTGGGGCAGGAAGCGTAGTCAACAGCCCAACCCTGTGCAGCACTGAGAAAGTGTAACCCTTCCTTTTTACCTCAAAAGCTTTTTGTCTCAGTCCTGCTTGACTCCCATTTCTCTACTAACAACACAAATTCTTACACAGGCCTCTTAGACAGTGTTTGCTTTCCAGCCTGGCTAGCCCCTGGGATTAGCTTCCCTACAGACATAATGAACAATGCAACTTCCTGGCTCTGAATATGGCTTGATCTCACCCAAGATGATTATAAAGTATACTAATCATTGAACAAAACCACCTAGAAATTGCATGCAGCTTCCTAATCTGCTTCTGGTTTTACACTGCACTAATGAGAAACTAGTAAATTACTTATCTTAATGTAGTTTTGCTCAGATGCAACAGCACCCATCTTTCAACCAACACTGGGAAAGGCCAACCAGCTCAGTACACTGAAGTGGGGAGCTGTAAGGTACCAGTAACTGTGTACAATTGTTAGATGGCTGTCTTCTTGAACAGTGCTGATTAAGACAGCAGACCTCCTAAAAATCCATGCCAGCACCTTTAACTTGTCCCAGACCTGGCAATGTAATCCTTCAGCTTTTCTGGCCTGAGCCTTGAACAATGCAAAGCCTACTGAACCCTAAGCTTGCTTTATAACAACCATTCAGTTTTGCTTTATACAAAACTGCAGAGGAACTTTTCAATTATAAAACAGCAGCCAATTCTGATATTTAATAGAGACTATCAGCTCACAGAAGGACAAGGATAGCTGTAGAAAACAAAAACATGAGTAGGTCTACACTTATATGTTCAATTTATTGATCCTATGTTTAACCTCCCCAAGGGAAAAAAAATCCAACCAATTAAATAGCTTGTACTGCACAGCACAAACCTCTAATTTCTACAAATCTCAAGTGAAAGACAATTTTAGAAGCTTCAACTCTTAAATGAAACAAGTTTAAATATAAAACCAAATAAAACCACCACTAGAGTGAGTCGTACTATCATCTTAATGTTTCCAAAATGCTGCACTGTTTTGCACATAAAAGCACTATAAAATTTACAGGACAGAAGCTAAAGGCTTTGGCCCACATGGATAGGGAATTTGTGGTAGCTATAAGCCCACTGAAAAGCACAAGAGATTTTTGCAGTTGTGAAAAGAGGTTTATAGCAACATTCCTGCTAAAATTATCTACAACAGAACACTAATTACATTTAACCAAGTCATTAAAAACTTCTGAATAAAGACAGTTCCTGTTTTAGAAACACTGTTTCAAGTTCTTCACATCTGACACAAGAGAACATTTTTTGAACCACAGACTTTTTCTTCTAATATGCCACATTGTGTTAGCTGCCTTGCAGAATTGAAATAACATATACACATGTATGACACCAGAAATAGTTGTTACAACCCTGAATTTAATAAATAGAAACACCTGGGCACACAAAACCCCTTCCAGTAGTCTGCTCCTTTAAAATGTGTATTTAAGTGTAAATCTCTCATTCTTCCTTAATGAAGATCTGATTTTTGTAAATCCGCAAATAACTATTTCTGTATTTGTACCACTGTATCTTCATGTTCTTACTGCAGCAGCTTTATTAGGTACTTTCATAATTCTGCCTTAATACTAAAATACCTCGACCTGGGAGTGCCCTTTTGGATTATGTTCACAAAAAGATTTTAAAACACCTCCTTAAACGCCAAGTGGAACTTGCTTCTACTTTCAGAAACCAAAACACCCTCTCTGGGACACAAGTGAAAAAATCAAGACCTTTAACCCCATTTTACATCAATACTTCCACTTCTACACAAAAGCTTAACATCTCACTCGTAAAACACCTGTCTAGAGAGGGATACAATGTAGTATGTAGCAGGACACCGCTGGCAGTGCCAAAGTTAAAGACCTTTAGAGACATTACAATAAAGAGGGACAACACTGTGCCATGGGTAAGAGATTCTTGATTTAGGATTAAATATATTTTGAAACACAACAGCATTTATAGCAAACTTTTATTCAATAGTTTAAAAAGTGTATGGAAATTTTCATGACCAAAGATTTACTCAGTGGAAAATACCTTCCTCTTTCTCCATTAAATGCATTTACCACAGTAGTCAGTTTTAAAATGCATGGGTATTTTTGAATTTCTTGTATACATATATAGCATTTAAGAAGCTATTGTCCTGAGCAGTTTATGAAAAGGCATTATTTAACTACCTAGTTACAAGACATTTGTATGATTGATAACAAGCACAGAACAATTTATAGACTTTAAACATTTAATGTGCCTTTTCATCAAGGAAGGCAAGTGATAACTAGGACTGTTTAACACTGTGAGTGTCAATTTAGTACCATGTACCTAGATCTGCAGTAGAAAGACACACACAAAACATTTTCGTGGGGTATATTTTGTTACAATAAACCGAGCTTGTGCTCCATCATGATGTGTGGTTCTCCCATAACCTCACACTGCGAAGGATCTGGAAAAAGAAAAGTGGACAGCATGAGGCCTTTACCAAGATTTTTTTTTCCTTATAATGCTTAATGCAATTACTGATTTTTGCCAGCGTTGCAGAGTGCAGATCTACAACTCAGAAGTCTCTATCCAAAGCATTGATCAGAGAACAAACACACATATTGTGGAACAGCTTGTCATAAGGACACACACACATTTCAAGTAAATCCAACCAGTTCTACACAAGCACAGACTCCTACAGCCTGAATCTCAAAGGGATTATGCTACAAGTTTAGTGTTTGAGAAAACTCAAGTCTGACTGAAGATATTCTCCACAGTTGCCCCACACCTCTTTCCAATACACTTTCTCTGCACAACAGGAGCTCACAGTCCTCCCTTCTGTTAGCTGGGACATACTCCTGGTTTCTCTTCTCCACCCAAGTGCCTAGTTTCACAGAAAAACTCCACACCCTTAAACATCTCTGAGATTTCCTCCATTCTGTAAAGTATGGTTGACATTTGCCACTGTAATCAAAGGCTACCAAAGAATGTGCAGAGAACACAAGACAGACCAATACTGACAGTATGAACTTTTTTTCCACACAAAAAATTAAAATTAAAAAAAAAAACACCTTAACAAAATCAAAAAACAAACCCAGGACCAGAATACAGGTTGTGACTGTTTGGAAGAAATACACTTCTCTTTAAGGGTGCATCAATCATATTTTCCTTCCGTAAATAAGACATGTTAATGTCTCTGATTCCTCCAGAGACAACAAAAATACCTAATTCAGTTCCACCTGATAAATACAGCATTACCAAAAACACTTGTAACCCACTCCCTCCTCAGCACTCTATAAAAAAATCTAACAGCTTATTGTGAGCAATGGTAAAGAACCAAATTTCTACAAATTACGTTTGACATTGCTCTACCCCTGTGGAACCACAATAGGCCAAGATTCCTTCCCCTGGTCCCTGTACACCCATCTCAGAAAAAAACCCAATTTACACCACGCCTCTACTCAGATTTGTTCCTCCAATATTTCCAGCTTCGTATCTCCCCAGCCATTTCCATTCGCCAATTCCACTGCAAAATACTCTCTGCCTCCTTCCATGTCCTTAGCTACCAGGTAGAAATGATTTGTTCAAAAGCCTTTTTTCCAGGTTTATGCTATTCCACATATACTAACAGTCAGCAGACCACCACACAACTGCAGCCTGTTGAGTTCATTTGAGGGAGCCTTTCCCCTGCTAAATGTCTGTTTCGTTAGTTCTGTATCTCTTCGCTAATATTTCTTTTTAATTACAGTACTTAAAAAACTTTGTAACTTCTGCTTGTCAAAATCTGGACAAGTACTTGAGAAGCTTCTGAGGAAAGAGGCATACAACCTACATGCATAATCTAATCCTTCAGAAACCCAGCCTACAAGCAAATACTCTCTTGCTCAATATTTCAGAGTAATTTCCACATAACTTACAGCTGAACCACATTTATTTCTCCTTCCCCACTGCATCTTTGCTTTTAGGATTTAATTTTGTTCTTTCTATTTTGGGAGTTTAATTCTCTTGTTCAGTAGAGGCAAAGAATTTCACAGCTCCCAAGTTTTACCTTTAAATGTTTCCATAACATTAAAGCCAGAATGTATTTACCATTAAGGATATCCTCAAAACCAATGCATTCATCATTTCCCCTCAAAATATCCACTGCCATGTTTGAGCTGTGAAGAAATGGGAGACGCTGGACCTGTAAGAAGAGTTCAAACAAGAGTTCAAGTTTCTGTAAGTCTGAAATTGAAAAGGTTTATATTTGGATTTCTCAGTCTGAAGTGACTAAGAAAAGTAAACAGGCAGAAAAAACAACACTGAAATAAGAGAACTACTGGCACACAAAGACACACAAACACCACCATCTTCTTTTGGTTTGAAAAGAACAGCCTTCTAATGGAATTTTAGCTTTCACTGCAGTGCAGCTACTACAGCAAATACTGCACTTAAAAAAATAAAAAGTATTTTCTTTCTCCTCTGTAAAGCCCCTCTCACATAAAGCTGGGGATGTTCACTGCAAACCTCCACACCCTGAGGTCAGTACTGGGTGATTGAAGTATACTGCAGAGTTTGGAAAGTACATTGTAAGCCTACTACATCTCTGGCACAAGCCAGGAATGCAAGTGAAAGAGCTATACTGACTTTCACATTCAAACATCATCCTCCTTTTAATTAATCTAAATCATAATTATGTCTCTGATCTCAACCAATTCTTAAGCTTGAAGTCCACTCCCAGTTACTTTCAACACTCTTCTGTACCTTTCACCTACAATAGTTCCAAAAATGTTTCGAGTGGCACACACAGACTTCAGAGCATAAATATTCTGAGAATGCATTCACTACTACTAGAGATACTTCCATTAAACCACAAGAAAACTTGTAAACCCAACATGAGTCTGGAAGTGAAAAACCTGACCACCAAATTTCCCTCACCCATCTCCCAAAACCATCTCTAGAGACAGACTAACAGGATACCCTCACCTCCCTCATTCTCTGCAATGTGCTAATGTAAGTTAGGGAAAAGATTCCTCAAGACAGCACAGCTGAGACCAAGGGATGTTTTTGTATGTCACATCCTGACTTTCACATCTTCAGCACCAGTAACTTCTGCCAAGCTTAATGCAGCTCACTATGGTTTAGCAACACCTGATCTCTCAAAGGGAGTACAAAATTGCTCTAACTCTCTTGGAAAACCTACTCTTAGTACCTTGACAACCTTCAGGAAGACAAGAAAGTGTATTAGGACCAATGAGCTTTCTACGTTTCCCTTTCTCCAGCTACCCTCAGTCCTAGGAGAAAAGAAGGAAAAGGAGAGACTCAGTTTCTCAATTAAGAGTTAAAACCTTTGAACTTAACTCCCTGAAGACCTCCCTTGATCTTACAACAAAGGCTGTGGAATAATAAGCACATAACAAATTATATGTTTCAGGTTTCACGTTACCTCTATATCTACTCCCAAATCACTACCTACTTCAGACCTCTAAGTTTCTTTTCCCTACAGGTGCAGAGATTCCTTCCCATGAAGGTCACACATTCTGCAGAGGGGAGTATTAATTTTAGGAATTAATACTCAATTCCTCCTGCTGTTCTCTGAAGGCTTACAGAAAGCTAGTTCACAGAAAAGCTAGAGCAGTTACCACTTCACCAAATAACCAATAAAAGAACAGCAGCTAAAAGGCTTTAGCATATTGTCTGTTCTAAAAACTAATAATTGCACTGTTTGCTTCATTGTTTTTAACAGTAGTTTTTTAACAGTGAAATAACTTCTTTTGGAAACATAAAGAAACATAAGGTATCATAACAGTAACATAAAGAAAGATGTGTCTCTAAAAGCAAGTTCCAAGATAAACATTTATTCAAATGGCTTGTTATAGCAGTTGGATAAAAATGCCTACCTGCTTCACTGCTCTGAATTCCATCTGCAACTTTAAAGGTGCATGGATTCCTTGAATATTTCTCAATGTGGCAAAGTTCGTTTTATCTTGATTTAACTGGAACTGTCACAAAAAATATTGATTTTTATTTTAGAAAAAGTTACTTTCCAGTATAGCCATTGAAGAAATTTGTGACATCCTACTTAAAAGAACCTGCTTACTAAATTTGTGTGTAAAAATTCAGTGATACCATCAAACACGTCTCAAGTGTACAGGAAAGAGAGTGATGCATTAAGATTTGTTCTGTGAAGCTGAAATTGTTTTTTACTGGATTTTATTCCAAAGTAATAGCAACAATTTTATTTTCTTATTTTTGATAATCAGGACATGTAACACCACCAAGTGGTATAGTTTTGCACTACTTTACTACAATACTGCCTGGATGAACAAGAAGCTAAGGCCAGTTTAAAGATCACAAAAGCCAATTCGATGTCATCAAAGACTACTTGAAAACACTTGATATACTTCTTTTCTGATCAAGCAGGAAAACAGAGCACCACTTACACTCATTATGACTGTGAAAAGCAAACAAAAACTCATTTTTACCAGCTGCTCTCAAACTGATTAGTACGACAAAGAAAATCTATCTAGTAGAGGCTTTTTAAAGAAAAAGTGCTCGCTCATGTATACTGGAGTACAAAGAAGTGAGTTATACTTAGTGTTAAGCTTAAATAATCAAAAAAATTCAAATCTCTAATTTTAAAATCTGTACTCCATCACCATGACAAAAGCCTATTAGTATGAGAACATATTTATGAGAAGGGATCTCAAAAACCAACAGAAAAGTACAAGTTAAAGGCATAACAAGCATTTTCTTTGTAACAGTCTATATCTTCAAAGGTTAGCAGAAAATACTATTTAAATGCCTCATCCTAATCTTATAATTCTGGTTATACTATTTTTCCATTTCTTTTATTTTATAGAGATAAGGATTTTTGGATAGCAGAAACATTTGGTTTCTACCAGTGCTACCTGAATAACCTTTTTAACATTTATAGCAGCAAAAGCAACCATAACTATCTCAGGCTAAGCTAAGTCTTTTCACATTCAAATGTACATGAAAATAATTCTTAAACTGGCCTAAAACTTACAGAAAAATTAACCAAATGTGGGAGAAACAATTTAGAAGATTCACATACTTCTTAGGGGATCATGGCCTGTTTTATTTATGTGTATTTCTGTCTACTTAGCACGTGATCTTTTAATTTTGCAGGTTTTGTATAGCAGGAACAGAGTTAAAAACTAAGTTATAGCCATCAGTTAAAAAAAAAATCAATTGACAAACAGCTCTGAAACATTTATAGTATTTACAAATAAGTTCATGAAGTTGGTATCACAATAACATCACCCTTTTAATGCCAGGCAATACTAACACTGGCTAAAATTAGAATGTATTAGACATTACAGTCAGACCTTGTCATGCTGCTTAACTTCGCACTTTGGAACAGTCTATCAAAATAATGTCTTTGTTTCAGGATCATTTGATACATCGTATCTTTTGCACTGATACAACAGGCACCAGAGACGACATTTAGCTCAACCAGCAATTCTGGTCTCCTTCTGCCTTCGACAGACCACTCCAAATGGTCCACGAGTGAGGACTAAGTCAGAAAAGATTGCAAACACTTACGACAAACTGTAGGTGTAGGTATAAAAGGTCTAGATGAGATCAAGCAATTTATTGGAAAAATACATATATGTTCACAGGCTGAAAGTCTGAAAATGAAGATATATGGTAAACCTACAGACAAAACGGGAGGATCAGCCTTCCAGAGGTGACAGGTGTGCCCCTGGCCTACCTATGGAGGCTGCACTCACACTTCTAGATGACTAAACCTGACCACACAAGTCCCTACTTGAAAGCCTGCATATACACTTGAAGTGGAGAGAGACCTAAGTAAGAGATTAATATTAAACAAATTTGACAACAATGTTATTTGTATAAATAATATGTTACTATTGTTGAACATCTTCATTCTGTTAAAAGACAAGACAAGCTCATTGCATATTACTGCACAAAGCAGTCCAGATAAACACATTGTTAATTTAAACTTTGTAATTAGTTAAGAGTGAAGATGGCTACATTTGATGTTATGCTTACGTTCTTTTCTGTCAACTCCAGGGGGTGGCTGGGCAACAATTCATTTTTCACACTTGTAAAGCTAGAAGAGTAAGTAGAAAAGACATTAAGTTCAAATTAATTGGGATATGATTTTTTTAAGTTGCATTCCAAAACCAATCTCAGATACAAACACCAGCCCACAGAGACACACAACTAGCAAAGTCTGAACTACAGAAAAAAAAAAAAGATTAACAGTGAGGCAGCAACCAAAACCTCTAACTATAGCACTACCAGAAAAAAAGAGTTTCAGACATCCTTTATGCTCGACAAAACACAAGAATGTGTTTTTTTCCTTGATTCCTTTCAGAAAGAGATGAAAATATTCATAAATGAAAACATTACACATTTAATTATGTCCAAGCTACATTGTATCTTATTTTGAAGTCTCCAAGCATTTGAAATGAAATATTGTACACACCTTCCCCCTACATTCAGCTGTATGGCATTTTAAACTCCATTAACTTATTTTGGATTCATTATCCAAAAGAGAGACATAAGTTTTGCACTCATTTTAAAATGGCAAACTCCAAACTATTTTTATTATAATACTTTTGGGTTTTGTACCAACACTGAAATTAACCATTTCCCACACTGTTATGGCACACTTATAAAAATGTATATTAAAACTATCAGATATTTCAAAATTATCAATACTTTGTGGTTTCTAAAGAAAAGTATCACAGAGGTAAAAGCCTCTTTGAAACACACCTTCCAAGAAACTTCTGTAAAAACCAACATTTAACACACACTTTCTTCTTGTATCTGAAGTTCATTATCAACAGAATTCAGTAAGCAAAAGTAAAGCATACCCTCTGCGCAGAAGATCATGACCTTCAAATAGCCCTGCAGCTGAAACGTCCGTAAATGAGATACTATCCTTCAACAGAGAAGTAGTGCCTCTGGAATTCTGGAACAAAAAGAAAGAAAAAGTGAGGATTACTTCAACAGAACCAGATCACTTTTGTAAGGGCCATTAGGCCAGGCAAATGAAACAAAGTGCTCAAAGACTGCTTAAAGTACTCCTGGACAAGCCCTAGACTTTAGAGTTTCTTTAAAATAGAGGCAAAACAAACACACACACACACCCCAGAACATAAATCCTACACTAAAATAGAATTCTTTCAGAGTCTGATAAAAACTAAAGATACCGACAACACAATTCTTGGATCTGGCTGACCCAGATCATATTAAATTCACAATTACCCCTGTTTCCTATCCATCCCTGCAGCCCAGAGTGGGAACAAAGAGGTAAGTCCTGACAGCTGACCGGACAGAAAGGAAGATGTCTGAACATTCCTTCATTTACTGCAATACTGACACAATTAAGATCAAATCGAATTTAGCCATGGTTTGAGGCTGCCACAAGGAGGACAAGGTGTATTCAAGCAATCTAGTATGCCAGCTAACTGAAAGAACAAAGGAAAACAGTAAATTGTAGTGAATCACCAGAAGTCCACAGGCTTACTAAGTACTACTTACTAGTAACCTCAGCCACTAATTTCACTCTAACCTAGCCGATTTTATTGAAGTGATTTTAGGATTGTTCATAAAAATTGCTCCACCAATAGGGCAATGTCTAATAGGGCAATGTCTAATAAACAGCAGAAGGTGACAGCAATAATCTCTGGAAGGTGACAGTGACGACCAGTTCAGCACAAGGGTTTCCTGCAGGAGCACTGTCAGATCCAACACAAAACTCATGCTTACAGTTACAGTCTTTCCTACTAACATGTAAGCTTTCAATAATCTAAGGGCTATAAGACAGCCCTAACATACCTGTTGTTACATGCATATAAAGCATCTAGCAGTTTACACACTCAACACTGACCAGACCTTTGTCAGACTGCTGTAAATGAAAGCATTAAAGATACAGTACCTGGGGGACGTGACAAGAGGGAAGATCAAAGTTAAAAGTCAAACGCAAGGTGAAAACCACGAAATACTCCCCAAAAGCCACACTCTCGAGTCACACCAGTGCCCGGCCCGCCCGAGGTAGTCCGAGCACCGCTGCCCACCGCGGAAGGCCGAGGCGTGACCGAGAGCTGCGCCGCACGAAGCCCGGGCTGCGGGAGGCTGGGGATCGCTAGGGCACCCGTCCCGCCCCGCTGACAGGGAAGGGATTTAAACACAGTCCTCCCGGCTCCCGCGCCCACGAGGAAGCCCGCCATGGCCCCGCCGGACCCCCGTGACTCAGCACGGCCCCGCCGCCCCCGGGAACACCGAGCGGGTGAAGGCAGCGGGGGCTGGCAGGGTCGACTGGGCGGGAGGCCGGCGGTCCGGTCCGGCCCGACCCGGCGCGGTCCGGCGCAAGGACGGACAGACGGACAGCCCGGCGCCACCGCCCGCACTCACCATCTTGAGCCCCCGACGCGCGCAGCCACTTCCGCCGCCACCGCCCGCTCACTTCCGCCCCGCCCCCCGTGCGTCAGGCTCGCGAGGGGCGGGGCCGCGCGGCGCTGCTCAGGGTGGCGGTGGCTGATGGCGGCTGCCCCCCTCCCGCCCCGCCTGGGGCGGAGTGAGGGGCGGTGGGTGTGTATCCCGGCCTGTGCACTCCTTGGTCATGGCTTCCTGGCTAGCGGGGCTGTTTCTTGTAGGCTGGAGGCCCTGTTCACAGAAGCACAGAATCAGTTAGGTTGGAAAAGATCTATGAGACCAGCGAGTCCAACCTATGACCGAAGACTGCCGTGTCAATGGCACCGTGGCACTAAGCGCCACATCTAGTCCTTCCTTAAACACCTCCAGAGATGGTGACTCTACCACCTCCCTGGACAGCCCGTTCCAATGCTAAATCACTCTTTCTGTGAAGAAATTCCTTCTCATGGCCAACCTGAACCTCTCCTGAGAAAACCTGAGACCATTTCCTCTTGTCCTGTTGCTTGTTACCTCAGAGAAGAGGCTGACTTCCCCTGGCTACAGCCTACTGTCAGGCATCTATAGAGAGCAGTAAAGTCACCCCTGAGCCTCCTCTTCTCCAGGCTAAAACTCCAGGCCGTTCCCACATGCCAGCAAAGCCCAGCTGTCTTAGTACCACCGTGGCCTCAAGCAGGAGCTGAAGTTGACCAACACCTTCCCATAGCAGACCAGGGCAGCCATGTCTGTGGTGTCTGGTGTGGGGAGCTTTTCTTGGTCGAACCCATCCTGTCCTGCTTGGCCACAGGCAGCAAAAGCTGCTTGGGTGACACCAACAGCATCACAGTGTTGACAGCCTGAGGTGGTGAATCCAGGTAGTGATGCTTCCAGAGGTTAACACAGCCTCAGGCTCTGGGCCAGCCATGGAGCCCTCCCGGGCAGCGCTGTGTGAGCAGGAGGTGTCGGCATGAACTGCCCTGGCAGGGACCTCAGGCAACCCTCAGGCCCTGTCTTCTGTCAGTGACTGACAGGGACAGTGACCAACAGGCCACAACAGGTTAATCTTTGGAAGTGAGTTTTGAGAATGGTGGATAAAAGCTGCTATGTTGGTAGGCAGGCACTAATAGCCACAGTATCTGCATGGTAACAGAATTAGTATTAGCTTGCGCTTAAAGAACTTTGAAAGATTTTCTATGAATCAGGACAGAGTTTTCCACCTATTGCATAGCTCCGCATGTGTATCCGGGATATCTATTTTATATATTTCTTCTGAGGCCTGTAGCTCATTCAACCCTTTAACCTTTCAATTTGGGTTAACCTTCATAACCCAAACGGACCTGTTTTTGCAAATTTTATATGTGGCAATTAAATGCCGTGTCTCTCTCACGCACAAACAGAGGCAATATTTAAGTAGGAATTTTATATGTGTTTTAATGGCACTCATATTTGGGAAAAAAAAAAAGACTGAAAAATTAATGTACTTTATACTCTGTTTTCCTCTTTCTTGGGCAAAATCTGTCCCCCTCTTAACCACCCCCCCCCCCCCCACCACCCCCCATACATTCTCAACCCAAGTTCTGGCCCTTTGTATTTAGGTCTTAGGTTTAAAGCAAAAACTTCAAAAGAATAAGAATGGAGGACTGGGGGTTTTTAAATCATTTTTAGGAAAATGAGTACCACAAAGGTTTCTCTGATCTTATAATTATAATGGGTACTTGGTTATTGTGGTGCTGGATTCATTATTATAGAATAGATGTGAATACAAAAAACAAATCAAGTTCCTGTTTAACTGCAGCTTACAGAAAGCTAGGTTTTGTCACTAAATATATTTATTTATTGACTGAGTTTGTTGATCAGGATATGACTGTAGAGATGAAACATCTAGCTTTCAAAGTCATTCTCGCAGGACAGAGACAGGATGCAATCACTCCATGTACATTTTTGACATCACTGCGATCCACAGTCTAGGCTGCATAACATAAAAGGACATACATTGCAAGAAAGAACTGGTTTTCCTTTAGAGGCTTTCACACTAGGGAAAACTTCCAGACATAAACACAAGTCACACACATATTTTTCTCATCAGATTACCAAATATTCCAAATCGGAGCAAGGCTTGATTTCTTTCACAACCAACTTTGCTTTAATGATCTTACAGTGATCATCTCAACAGTGGGTGATTGGCTGCCTCTCTGCAGCCCCGCTGCAAGTAAATAAGAGTTGCAAATGTCGGGCTGACCAAACCTGTGATCAGCAACGAGAGCCCGTGGTGATCGACGGGCACTTTGACCGCCCAGGAGCAGTGGGTATGGTTGCTCTGCGTGTTGCAGGTGATTCCAAGGCTGCCAGCTTGGTGGCACCTGAGTCACCAGAGTGCAGGCAGGAGCCCGCCGGCACCGCAGCAAGCACAGCAGCCCCGGCACGCAGCGCCCGCCCTGTGTGCTGGAGCCTCCCTGCTGGGCAGCGGTGCTGGCTGCAGGGCTGCAGACTCTGCCTGAAAGCATCTCCTTGGCACATGGGAACACGATAGAAAGTGAGATGCAGTGACTGCAATTGCTAAAGGAGCCTTCTTGTCTGGGGACACTCTTTTAAGAGGATGTGGACACCTTAAAATTAGTGTGAAAATTACTGTAGCTCCTTAAAATTGGTTACTTCCATAAAGTTAGGATGATAAATTTCACATATTGCCTTTAAAGATAAACTCCACATTTCTTTTTATCACTTTTTGTAGATGCTGTCTCAAAGGTATGACTGTTTCAAGTATTTTATGGCTATTTTTTGCCGCAGCATTTTTGGAATGTCAAATCTGGTCTTTTTGATTTAGCTGTGGGACTTCACTGAAGATTCAAGCTATCCTTGGACTATGGATACTTTTATCATTTAGAAATGAGGGAAGTGTTTACTCTTTTTAAAAAAAATTATACTGTTCAAATGGTATTTGATCATTTAAATAGGTATTAAAAAACAAAAAGCCTCATTTAAAAAAGTTTAGACAGCCTGACCTAAAGCAAATTCTGGTTTCAGTGACTTATCTTTCTCTTGCCTGGATTCCAGCATGGCATCATTTCATGGGAGGTCTGTACGTTTCCCACTGAAGCCACCCGAAGAAAGGTGGATTCAAAAATTGTCACATAGAGGCACAACATTAGCTCAAAACCTTTAAAGTAGGTTTTGAACTAACATATCCTGAATTTCCACTAAATTAAGTTGTACTTTTTACCTCTCCCATTCCCAGAGCTTTGTTGTGTGTAAAGGTTGAAAGACATAAATAGCTATTGATTTACACTGTCACTCCTACTTAATAGTAGCAAAAAGAGTATGTTCTCCGAGGAAAATTGTCTTTGTATCCATGTTTTTCAATATTGATGCAGCTTTGTCACTTTCCAAAATTTAATTCCTTTGTCATATCAGTGTCAGCAATCTGTTCTGACTACGTGAACCTCTATCAGAAGAAAACCTTTATCCTGTGGGACTGGGAAACTCTTTCACTGGTTTCTGTCAACAGCCAGTTATAACTTGTTAAAGTGAAAGTACTTTTTATTTGTTTTTAATCAAATCAAATAAACACATTTTCTTTGATCTTTAAGAACTCCTTTCTTGTTAACTTGCTTTATGCTTTTATGTTTTGGCATTCATTGTAAATCTAATTATTTAAAGTTATTTTGTTTTACATTATTAAACCTTTTCTGAATTTAAGATAAACAGGGGCATGTTTTGTTAAAGATTAAAAATACATTTCACACAAAACTGCAAAACGTAGCAAAGATAATAACATGTAGGCGTCAGAGTGTTCCAAAACAAGACTCTCTAGGGGCTCTTCTGAACACATGGCTTCGTTAAAACCATGTTCTGAAAGGGCTCAGGAAACCCCTGTCTCTAACCCACCCTTTCCTGAAGCTGGTGAAAGTATTTAGAAAAAAGTTACTGTTGCAGGGAGACAAAAAGAAAAAAATCCCACATATTGCTGAAGGAGATTATTTTTTCCTGTTTGTTTACCAGCAAACTCTACAGTTGGTAGGATCTTCTTTAGTAAAAACTTTCCTATCTTCGTTGTTCAAAAGCAGCAAGCAGTCCAAGAGGTGACCAGAAAAAGAACATCGGGATCTCTATATAATGTAAACTTTTTAAACAAGCTGTAGCATCTAGTGGGGAAATGATACTAAAAATCCCTCATTTCGTTATTTGATTTATAAGTCACCAGTGAAATTTAAGTGAAAAGATAATATATGTGTATAAGTGTCTTCAGTTCCTTTTTTGGTAAGTTAGACAAGGGAAGCCAGTTGTTTTTAGATCCAGGTAATGTACCTGGATTAAAAATAAATCCTTGTTCTCTGGAAGCGATGACTTATTTTGTGGCTTGTCAGTGCTTTTGTAAGTCTAGGACTACTTTATTTGTACTAATCCGTTGTTTGTATTCTGGGAATCTGGGCTTCCCTGCGCTCTTTGTGCAGACTCAGAAAAGCAGGATGCTGCACTGGGAGAGCCGGTCACTAGGGGATGCTCGGTATCCAAACACTCCGCGCCTGCCTCCCTCAGCGCTTGCCAGCCGCCTCTGCTCAGCCTCGGTCAGATGCACCTGGCTGGGTTTGAGGACTTTTTCACTCGCAGTGCTGTGAGAATTATGAAAAAAAACAAGGTCAGAAGATAAAAAGCAAGGTATGTGAAACAGCTGAAGCTATATGCGCAGCACTTGACAGAATGTTGGTAGGCTTATTTCCCAGTTAATAGATTGATGACTATTTTTGGTAAGCTCTATTACCTCTTTGTGACAATATTAATATTAAACTAATCCTTCAGTCTGAGTTTAGCATTTAACCAAGCCAGTGTTCACGTTGTCAAGACCTCACTGCTGAGATCTGAAACCAGGACCCTCATGAGAATTCCAAGGAAAATATTTTTGTATTTCCCCTTTGTCTGGAGTGATTTGTCTCCCAGAAGCATACCCATCCTGAACATATAGGTGAGACTAAGAGCACATTTCCTGTGAGAGTGTCTTCCTACAGGAAACTTTGAATTTAATTAATGATAGTCACAGCTGAAAGAATTGAAAGGAACATTGCTTCCTAGTGCTGCTACCGTGTAGGGAAAAAATCATGCAAGAGTTTGCCAAAATGCCTAGCAAAAAAGGGGAGTCTGAGACTGCTCTGACTCATAACCATATCCATTAAGTAGCAAAATAATCAGAAGTCACCTTAATTTTCTCCTATGGCTGAATACAATAAATGAACCCATAATCAGCAAACTGAAAAGTTGGCATTCTGCACAGAAAATAGGCATTTTCAACAAAAATATATGCATCACAAAGAATATTTTTTCTTTTCCCTCTGAGAAACTGTCAATCAAAAATTTTGTCTGAGTGCATTTTCTGTTATTTTAAAAATGAAGTTGTGACAAAGTTTTTGATCAGCCACAATGTGCTAGTTTAGAATTAGGCACATGGATATCACAGTGGCGTCTGGTTTAGAAATAGTTAAGGCTTGAATCTTCAAAGGCAATTATGTGTTGAACTCCTCAGGATGTGAGCCAGCCAGTGCCTAAGGTTTAGCCAGCAAAATCAGAATTAGATCTAGAGCCTCTCAAACATTGGCCAGACTTGGGCTTAGGTTTAAATCTGATGACTCATTTCTGACAGAAAACTGCAGTTTGCTCGCTTGTAGGTAGACAGAGGTCGTAGCTTACAGTAAGCTCACATGGAAGCCCTGGCACTTGTAGAGGGCTTGCTTGACTTACAGAGGGTTCCACACAGGTGCAATGATCCCACAGACTGGAGAGTGGAGTTCACTGAGGGAGCAAAAAACAACATTGTTTTTGTAATGGAGAACTATTGCACTGTTTCTACAGGAAAAGTTTTTCACTGCATTTAAAACTATTATATTGTAAAGCATCTTGGTAGTTAATTGCTTCTAAGGAGAAAATAATGTATCACAAATTGTATTTTTTGTTCCTGCCTTTTATTTTTTTTTTTTTTGAAACTAGGAGTATACATTTTCCATGGATGATTTTATTCATACTTCCTTACTGCAGGCTTTCCACACAATGGGCTTAACTTCTTTTGCTCTTCATATTGCATCTCTTAATTCTGAGTCTTTACAGCTACCTGTTCCATGGCATGAATTACTTTTTTGTTATATGTGTCATACTCACAGCTTCAGTCATGTTCCTATGATCCAGTTTATTGCTGTGAGATGCTGATCGTGTGTTGCTGGAACTTTATTACAATGAGATTTCCTATTCGGTTTACACCCCATCATGCTTGTGACAGAAACTGTCAGTGAAGTCAAAGAGTGGCAGCTTTGTACTTATTATGTAAAGAATGTTGCAGCAAAGAGCCAATACAAGTTTTTTTGCACAAAGTTATTGAAGCATATATCATTACAGAGTTGTAGAAAGTTTTGTATTTAACATATTGAACTGAAACTAAACAGAAAGGAAACAAATTATGATAATGCCACTGGGTCAATTCTCTATTTTCAGCTCTATTTTTGCAAAGGAAGGTTGTGGATCAGCTTCAGAGTACCCTCAATGAAGACAGAAAGAAAGAAAAGAAAGAAAGAAAGAAAGAAAGAAAGAAAGAAAGAAAGAAAGAAAGAAAGAAAGAAAGAAAAGAAAGAAAAGAAACAGAAGGAAAAAGAAAATTAATTTAAATAATTCGATTTAGGCTGGAACAAGGAAGATGCAAATTAACTGTGAAAACTTGTGTGGTTTCTTCTTCTGAAGGGCTTTTTTTAAGTTGTAAAATATTACTGGAAAAACAAACCCCAAGCCATTTATTCAAAGAAGCAAACAGTCCTGAAAGGGTTTGGGAAACATATACAGTGGACATTTCAAGACAGACTGTCATATCCTCCTCTGAGAGTGAATTTGTGTGAATACCTTTGTGGTGAAGGATCCGAATGGGCAGATCAAAGCAATATACAAGCTCAAGGGAGATGAGGAGGGGAAAGGAGGTCGACGTTTGGATTTCAGGGCTCCTCTTGGCTTACTGAGTCTTATCCACTGATGTCACAAAGAGCCATGCTATGTAATTATTTTCATAACATCTTAATAAACTTGAATATTAGGTTATAACTTGATCCCATTCCTCTTCCTTCTTCCTGACTGTTCTTATTCTGAGGAGTTGTGCTCGAAACTCATTTTTCCAGTCATGAAAACTTAGTGTCTAGACAGAAATCATTCAGAGCCAGTTTATACCTATTTGTTCCCGTGGCTTTTAGCTCGCGTGGTTCTTCCTCCATGAAGAGGACATGAAAACTCTGCATCATCTCTTCCCTTGATAATCCCAGCAACACTTCCCTGAACGCACTTCAATTTTACATTCTTGAATATGAGTGGTCAAACTTTTGTAGCGTGCTTCAGATGAGGTCGCATCAGTGCATACACAGCTACAGTAATATAATTCTTCTCATATAGTTTAGGCTCACATTTGGGGTTTTTTATAATTGCTTGACACTGGTGCTTCATAGGATGCTCTCAAGCTTTCTCTTCACCACAGATGTTTAATTGACAAACACTTAGTTTGCTGTGGGAAGTCTTGTTCTTAATCTCTAGTCAAAGATCTTGTTTTATTCTGTTACATTTCTATTATTCTCATGTAAGTCATGTGTGATTATTCTGATGTTCCTCTGGTTTGAGACGTCATGACTTTTTGGGTTACCATCAACTTTAATTAGCATATTTCTATTTCTTGAGGGACCATCAGCTATGGAAATATTAAATAAGACTGATCCTAAAATCAGATCCCAAGGAACTCCAATATATGCTGAATCATTGCATTGCAAGGGACTTCATTGTAGTCTTCTGAGTAAAGTTCTATTCAAATTTCAATTCTACCATTAACACCCTTCTTTTCAATCTTAAGTGTTTTTCCTTATGTATCAAGTACTAAACTAAAATTATGCTAGATGAGAGCTGCATTTTACTGTTTTCAAAACTTCCTTTTCACAGTCAAGGAAGGATATTGTATTGCTATGGCACAGCCTCCTCTTGAAAGTTGACATTTTTTTCAGTCTGTGTTATTTTCCAATTACCCAATGCCTAATTACACACTCCTTCAAAGTTTATTATAAAATTATGCATATTATTATAATAAGATTATTGACTCTACTGTTATCTAAAATACTCCTTCCATCTCTTTCCTAAATAAAACTCCTAAGCGTACCACAAACTAACAGATAAAACCAATATTTGTAAGATTTATTGAAAACCCTTATTGTAAGATTTGTGACTGCTGTGCTGATTCTTTGAGAAATGAGGATGAAAATCACCTAAGATATGACATTTTGGCTATTTGGCTCTTAAAAATTTTCTGCCACCTTGGAAATAGACATTTCCAGTTCTACAGATTTCTTCAAAATTACTATTCAGCCTTGCTGCGATGTTGTACCTTCTCATTCTGCTTGAAAACTGAGGAAGAATATTCATTTTTGGTGGCTCTGCCCTGGCTAGAAATTAGATCTACTCTAAATTTCAAGAACAGCTATATCTACATTATGATTATGATTATTATTTTTTCCAAATTTGATTTGCCCTCTAGATTCCTACCAAAGCTGATTGCAGTAAAAGCTATAGCTTTTGGTTTTTCTTTGGGAACAGCATGCTGATCATCCTGAAAAGATAAAAAAATCCTTTGAAAAAAGAGAGGAAGGAAGAGTGTCTGGAGCCTTCTCCTCTGGGATATTTATGTCTAAAGAGCATAAGGAAGGACCATACCCTAAATGATGTGCTGGATTGTAGCTTCTCAGTGAACAAGATTCGGCTAAATGAGACCAGATTTTTCTTTTTGTAGTAGAGAGAGGACATGTGGATCTGTTCTGTGTCCAAGAGAAACAACCTACTTTTCATTATATGTTGAAAAGTAGTTCTGGGATTAGGTGATTCTGGTGATAAGGTGTTTCAACTATTCTTTCTCTCTGAATGGTAGATATTTTTGAATATGCTTCTAATCTGTCTTATTTCATACCCATTTTTGTGAACACAAGACTAAAGCACCAGGGCTCACCATACAGATGCAATAACTACACTATGCCAGTGTTGGTCCCAAGGATTCTTAAAACAAAGTATATCCAGTGTGCTTCCAAAACTCTAAAGATCAGAATTTTTCCAATCTTTAAATAAAGAGACAATTGTAGATATCAGGTGTACTTAGAATTTTGCATTACTCTTACTTAGCTCAGCCTGCCAACATGCTTTGTTTATTCCCTGAGGCAGTGCTCAGATCCTGCCTAAAATATGTGCTTCTGCACATTCCTGGGTGATTTTCAAAGACAGACTGAAAATGACACTCATTCTTTGAGACATGTTCCTGAAGGTCGTGTCCAACTGAAGCCCACCAATTCATCCATTAATGATGAAAGGGTGGTTGGGCATTGGAATGGGCTGCCCAAAGAGGTGGTGGAGTTACCATCCCTGGGAGTGTTTAAGGTAAGATTGGCTGTGGCACTCAGTGCCATGGTCTGGTTGAGAAGGTGCTGTTTAGTCAAAGATTGGACTCAGTGATCTCAAAGGTCTTTTCCAGCCTAACTGATCCTGTGATTCTGGGATCTCAGCTAACTTCTTACTAGTCTGGTAGTGAGAGGCTAATGCAATAATCTACTATTCTGTTTCAATGCCACATTTCTCAACTTTTTTTCTGGCAGTTTTCCTTAAAGCCTGTGAAGTTATTCATCCATCATTTCATACCTAATATGCCATGAGCTCATATGTTCTTTATCTAACTACAGATATTATGGAAAAAATCTGCTGTTGGTTGATATCTTCATCTGCTCTGCTTCTAGTGGCAACTCACACATGTTGTAAGGACTGATAACTTACTGAGTTTGATATCACTCTGGTTTCATGAAAAGTTGCCCCAGATTCCAGAAGAAGAAGAGAATTCCTCTGAAGGAAGATTACAGAGATAAGAAGCATGAAGTGATGTGTTTGGTCCTCATTCTAGATACACTTATCTATTATTAACTACTGTCTGGCATATTTGAACATAATAAGATGTGAATGTTAGGCGATAAGAAAGAGAAAAGCAGATTTCAGGATTATTTCTCTGTTCAAGGGATTTGACATCTATCCTATCCCCCACTTCCTTTCCTAGCATTTAAAACCACAAGCTACTTAGTTATGATAATACATTAGCCTTTGTAATACTGCTAAAATAATTCTATCTTTTGGAAAATTATGAAGAAAGAAACTTCACCCAGTACATTTATTCAGCAGTTAAAAGCCACAGCAATAATCATAGAAGAGAACTCCTTGAACCTCCATCTGTGTTTATTCACAATAAAATATTAAGAAAACATAGCTGTCTTGTAGCCAAAGGAAGGATGTTATGTGCTTACTTACTGAAGCAAGAAAGCAAAAAAACAGTTTTCCATTGTCTCCCACTCACATATTTTTCTTGCTTTTCTTAATTTTCCTGTAGTAAAACATAACTTGCTGACTTTGCAAAATACATTATTAAAATTTTGGAAAACATTTCCTATTTTCTGCATGAATTCTGTTAACACAGCAGTGCCAGATTTTCCTTGAAGTTTTGAGAATCCAGAGAGTCAGTGTCTAAGTATGGAGTCATGGCATGCATTATCAGGTTATCTCTATATTCACTTACTTTCTTTATCTTTTCCTGAGCATGGAACCTTTTTCTTCTCTTGCAATGCATACCCCACTTTGGCCTTCTTCTTTACTAGTGGTGAAATCCATATTACAGGTGTGCTTTAAAAGCCGGTTGTTCTTTTCAAGCGGAAGCAGAAGAGAAAACCAATAAAGACATAAAATATTTTCTTCTTGTTGTCTAGGTGAAGATTGTACAAGAAGTCATTTATAACAGGCTATAAGCCTTAATTGCAAAGTTTATAGGTAGGTAATGTTTAGTCCTCACACCATAGCCTCTTCCTTCCTCTCTAGATCACTGCTCCTTGGAGCTCACAATGTGTCTGCATTTTCCTAAAAAATCATTGTATCTTCCTCTCCAGGAAGTGGCTTGTTCTTTTATAGCAAAGCCAATCTTTGTCCTCTTTAAAGGCTATATATCCTCTGTTGTCTAGGGACAACACCCCTGGACACATCTGTCTAGACGTACTAGAGCATGCCTTCCCTTTTCCTATACTGAAGAACTGGCATTCCCATAAAGCAGACTTTACAGCTAACTTCTTGTGTCCATGCAGAAGCAGAACTGATTTTGAGGGGTATTTGTCCTTACACACAGTTGTTTTCATAAACATGCCTGTAAGATGAACCATAATTTTTCATAAGTAAGCCTGTATGGGTCACTGCTCATCCATTCTTTCCCATGCTATAAAGCAGAAAAAAACAAAATAAAATACATCATGGGGTTTTTTTGAGTAAACTGGACCCTAACATTTCAAGAATAAAGGACAGCCTATTCATTCCCTGTTGATTCTTTGTGGTCCACTGGTAGGGAATGTGGGGTGTCCTATAAATGTTATTTGATAAAAGCTGAGGCTGGGCACCCCGCTGTTTTTAAGGATCATGCTGAGACAAACTGCTGGTAGGATATGCAAGAGAGCAGATTTGTTTATCCTTATTTCTCCGCTCACATCCCTGAGCACACATGGTTGCTGTTTTTGTTTTGACTAATTTTGACTTTTTTAAATGTGAGAAAAGTGGTTAAAATGAAGTCATCCCTGTCTGAAGCTGGGACTCGTGTGAAACAGTGGAAATACTGACAGGCCTCCGTCTGGAGCAGAGTGAATAGCTCTCCTCCAGGGCTAGATGCTGTCCTGCCCTCCCAGTCCCATTCATTGGACTTCATTGTTCTCAAGGAAGAGGAAACCAGGCAGTGGCATAAGAAAGTCCACATGCTTCACACACTCTAGCTTACTGGGATTGCCCAAGACCTTGTAACTATCCAGAATCTGGTGAAAAGTTGCAGTGATATATTTGCTTTTCTTACCCTCTTGAATCTGCTTTATGATTTCCCAAGAGCCAATCAGTATTGGAAGGGGTTTAAGCATTTTGAATCACATCTGATCATTAAGGTCTGCAAGCAATGACAGTGGATTGTGATCATTTTGTATCCTGGATTTTACTTATCCATGAATACATATATTTTGCTGGTTTCTTAAGCTAGAAGTAATTTTCTTCCCATGCAGGTTTTCCATTACTTAAAGAAAGTAAAAAAAAAATGTTCCTCATCAATATTAGTTATTTTTATTTCTGTAAAATATGCAGGCATTGCTATACAAGACAACGGTCACAATCTACCAGGTAATGTACATACAGAGAATCAAAAGATCATTTTTACTGTAAGATGTTTATACTTCAAGCTTAAGAAAAGTCAAGAGATGGATCTTGTAGATCAGCAGTACAACCTTTAATTTTTTGTATCATAGCGGAGTGATGTGGATTTAAAATGCCCTTGGGAATACAGACACATGCTTGTAAAAATGTAAGTCAGTCTCTGGTAGAAGATATTTACATAATGTGTAGGAAGGCTCTTCAGAGGGATCTGGATGGCCTGGATTGATGAGCCAAGGCCAACTGTATGAGATTCAACAAGACCACGCACTTGGTCCTACACTTGGGTCTCAACAACCCCAGGCAGTGCTACAGACTGGGGGCAATGGCTGGGAAGATGCCCAAAGGAAAAAGACCTGGGAGTGCTGGTCAATGGCAGCTGAACATGATCCAGCTGTGCCCAGGTGGCCAAGAAGGCCAATGGTGTCCTGGCTTGTATCAGCAATAGTGTAGCCAGCAGGACTAGGGCAGTGATCGTCCCCCTGTACTCGGCACTGGTGAGGCCACGCCTCGAATCCTGTGTCCACTTCTGGGCCCCTCACTACAAGAAGGACACGGAGGGGCTGAAGCATGTCCAGAGAAGGGCAAGGCAACGGAGCTGGGGAAGGGTCTGGAGCACAAGTCCTGTGAGGAGCAGCTGAGGGAGCTGGGGGTGTTTAGCCTGGAGAAAAGGAGGCTCAGGGGAGACCTTATTGCTCTCTACAACTGCCTGAAAGGAGGCTGGAGCCAGGGGGGTGTCAGCCTCTTCTCGAAGGTAACAAGTGACAGGACAAGAGGAAATGGCCTTGAGTTGAACAGGGAGATTCAGATTGAACATTAGGAAAAATTCCTTCACTGAAAAGATTGTCAGACACTGAAAGAGGCTGCCCCAGGGAAGCAGTTGAGTCACAATCCCTGGAAACATTAGAAAAATGTGGCACTTAGGGACATGATACAGTGGTGGGGTTGGCAGTGCTGGTTTAAAGGTTGGACTCAACAATTTTAAAACTCCTTTAAGCCTAATTATTCTATAATGGTCTTTAGCTAACTAAATTAAGTCAGACTAACTGTAATTCCAGGAAGAATGTCCAAGTGGAAGACATCAGTAGAGACAGCTGAGATGGGACATTATAGAAGCATGGTTAGGAAACTAATCTTGGCAGTGGATAAACTGGTAAATTAATTTGCTTTTGAGACAACTCCTTACATTTATATCAATGATAAAGTTGCTGGGAGGAGAGTTTCACTCCAAAGGAGACTTTTCCTTTTACTGAACTCAGGCTCGTGGGTACAGTTTCGCTTTTGGTTCTCTCATGTATTTCTTCGCCTGCTGACTCACTGGGGGAATAATCACACTGGGATTTGTGGAAAGCACAGAAAGATGGACCACCACTTGAAAACACAGGGCATAGTGTCTACTAAGCATTATATGGAAGAAGTCATATCTCATTTTTGTGGTGATCACGACATTCAAAGAGGGCAGTGTAAAGAGATTTCTGCTATTTAAAGAACTTGCAAAGATCTCTGACTGTTTGTAAGCAGTCAATGTACTTGTCTTTGGACAGTTCCAAAGTACTCACCCCTTAAACATTTTGGTAGCCTTTCTACTCGTCTTGCTCTAGTTTGCCCTTCTTGTACTGAAGATCCCCACACTGCACACAACAGATCATATTCCTCTTATATACACGAGACAGAGGGGGACACCACTGTGCTCAGTCTGCTGGCTGTGCTTTTCCTGATGCAGCCACAGCTATCATTCAGTGCTGCACAGAAAAACCAATGCAGAGCAACCAGCATGGAAGAGTGGGCACAAATCACAAGCACTATGCAGGTCCTGCATTTATTCATAACCATGTGAGATCATTTCTGTTCTTTGCCTGCAGGCTGACTCCTGCCATAAGCAAGAAGAAAATCAGAATGGGAAAGATTCATAAATTCAGCAAACACTGACTGCCTTTGAACTTTGGTTCAAAAACCTTTTCTGTTTCGAAACTGCATTTGATGATTTATTCATTAGTTTGTCACTGCTTAATGCAACATATTAGTTTAATGTATGCCTTCCAAGTGCCTCCCCTGAGCTACAAATTTTTCTCACTAATGTTTGTGAAGGGTACTGAATGCTTTGGGTAAACGATGTCCTCAGTGGAATTTGGTAAACTCAAGTATCTCAGACAAAAAAATAATTTTTGGTGTACCTGTTTTATATTTGGCTATTCACACCAGCAAAAAAAAAGCATGTCTTCATGGTGTAGGTTCAATTTTGAGTGATACAGCTTCATTTTATCAGATTATAAGCACTGTGTAGATGATAAAACCATGAAATCAATCAGAAATTATGCTATTAGTCTCTTTATATAGTTGCTGGTTAATAATTGCTTCAATCTCTCTGGCAGTTAAAGGTAGAGAAAAATAGAAGAAAAGAGAAGGAGAACACTAGAAGATGTTAAAGCTAACAGAAGAATATTTAAAGTGTTCTTAAAAAACAAATCAGATATCTGGATGGACAAATTCGACAGTAGCAGTAGCTAGGATTCAGTTTTTCATCCTTGACCACTACCAGAGTTTCCTGGCCTGGAGTTCAGATATACTCTTTGATTCACCTACAATCTCACAGGCAGACGAAGCCAAAATATATTCTAATGATCTCTATGCTCCAAACTCTCTCTGAATTCCTGTCCAGTATGTACAAGATTTTCCTACATCAATCTGTGAAGAAGTGCACAGGCTGGAGTGACACTTGCCCTACTCCAGTGAGTTTCTAGCACTAACTGTTGCTTTCACTGTTTAAAGTTCCTTCTCTTTTAGATGACTTGACAAACGTTTAAGGCTCTTTTGAATGCTTAATATTTGCCTGTAAACACACGTGTCAGTTTTTGGGGGGTGGGTTTAGTTATTGTTTCTTAGCCTTTTGTAGCCTCTGACTGACATTTCCTATTATTTAAACAGCTAATTAGTCCCTTTTTTATTAGGTGTAAGTGTGTTTCCATGCTTTGACTGGCAAGCACTAATCTCTGAACTTCAGTAGCATGTAGGAATTTATTGCCTGTTAATTGTGCCCTAGGGCATAGTGACTTCTTAAAGTGAAATAACAATCATTACTTCTCCATATATATTACTGCAGTGCCTGTATTGTTGTAACATGTGTCCAGTCGGATTATCAGTCATACAGAGGGCAGCCATTCAAAACTATACTGGCTTTTCAAACAAGGTGGAGTTTCAGATATTATTACTAACAAAATACAACGATGACTGGTTGTTACAATTTAGTCCACAAGTGGTTTTTTTCAAATGGCTGTACCTTTTTTTATTTCTGTCCTAATGAAAGCATGAGTGCCAGATTGTGTAGGTATTACCTGATTTTACTCTGCAATGATTTTAAATCATTTTACGTTCTGCTGCTTCTGTAAGGGCTTACTTGTCATTATACTATATACTTGAGATATTTTCTATGTTCTGTGTCAGCAGATGTGCTTCTCAGTGTGTGACTCAGTGATAATACACTGAGTTTTCATTTTACTTGTCAAGGCATTTGCCTTTTTGTCATAAATGCTGAATGCTTTGTGGGATCTTATTCAGCCACCCACTCTTCCTTCTACAGGCGTTTTCTCAGAAACAATAAAATTAGTCAAGGTTCCTCTTACTTGTCTTGAAGTATATTCCTTAATGTGACAATGAAGTCATGCAAAGATTCATTATCAGTTTAGGGCTAATTTAATGTCTATTCTCTTTATTTTCTAAGCTAATATGCATCCTTGAAAAACTTACCAGGTGGAAAACTCTGAAGGGACAGAAAGAATGACACTGGACTCGTAGTACTGAATGTTTTGGTCAAGGACTTGTGATGCAAGTTTCTATAGTATCAGATTAATGCATTGCTTACACGTTTTGGAATCCAAACGTGATTCCCTTAGAACTCCTAAGGAAATGACTCCATAACTGTGAGTGATTAGATACAATATAGAGAGTGTGTGTGTGATTGGAAGGGGAAGCAGTGTCCTTGATTGCTCAGTTTTATTCTTTTTGGGCTCCATTCCCAAGCATCTAAAAATATGCTGTGCTGATCCCTTTTATTCTGAGGCTATATCCTACCTCTTCCTTCAGCTCCCACTTCCTTTTGGCTTACCTTCTTTTCATTCTGACCCCAAAAGATATACTGTGTAAAATTGCTTCAACCATAGATATCTAAAACCAGACAACCCAGTGTGTGACCGTGTCCTGTTGTTCCAAAGGAGGAACATTTGTACCTTCCATTAACTTCATTTAACAATGTCAATTCTTAGCACCTTTAGAATGAAGGAAAAGTGTATTGATGATAAGACAACAACCTCAGTACGAACTTTTTATCCTGTGTCACGCTTACAAGTCTTTGTCAGAAGACTTGTAGAGTCCACAAGCAGAAAGAGTAATATATTCTCCATATTAATCCCTCAGTTGGGCTACTAAGTAGACTTTGCCTCTGCTTTCTGTTCAGAAAAAAATACCAACATTTTGATGGTAAATTTCTTTTCCAAATAATTGTATATTACTACCTACCTATTGCACTGCCACTCTGCAAGGCTTTGGCAGGATGACTTTTAACGGGAAAAGGAATGTAAAAGACAAACCTGCTAAAGTTTTGCCAAAGTGTTCATAGAGATGCCACACAATTTTACACATACTACAGAGGGTACAGAAAGATGAAATCATCATAGGCAGATAAATATTGAACAGTAAGTTACATTATCTAGAGTGAAAGATAATAGGGAATGAAGTCATACAGAATAGTAAAAAATAAAGTCAACAGAATCACAAAAAGGGTCACTGGGAGATACTGTAACATTTTAAGAATACTTTTCCCAATTTCCTTTCACAAACGTACTTTTTGCACTTAATGGAAATGTGTTTGCCTTTAGATCAGCAGTACAGGAGGGGGAAAAAGTAAAAATTTAAAAAGAGTTTCAGGAGGGTTGGAGAAACATTGTTCTTTTGCCACCTTGTTACAGGACAGAAGATCACGTCTTGTCAGTCCTGAGGGACAGCTGCAGATGGAGCTTGGTGCAAGGTACTTCAGCACTCAGTGAGCTGAATTGTATCTCACAGTGATATTGGGCAGTGCTGGAGACCGACTGTGAGATCAGTGGCTGAGTGTGGTGAGGCTACATATGGTGTATCCAACAGCTGATCAGGGAAACAAAACCCTCTAAGCTTCCTTGATAAACTTGTACGCTCCATTTTCATTCTTAGATCATTTTGTTTTGATTTCTTTTGTTAATGGTCTGAAAATCTGAGATCAAGCAATTATTATTTTCAGAAGCAGGAATGTTAGGGCAATTCTATTGTCACTGTATGGGCTGGGAGGGAATTTTTATACTTGTCCTCAAGTTTCTTCCTCTTTATAGTAACAGTTTCCATGCTATCACCAGTATCTCTGTGGTTTACAGCCTTTCCCACTATTGCAGTCCTGTCTTCTGATATTACTGTCATCTCTGGCTTCCCTGTCACTCCTACTCAAGAAATGATGAAGTAACTACTACATTTACCAGTTGAGAGATAAGTTTGTTGCCTAATTTTGTGGGCAGCTTACATGCCAGTCTTCAAAAGTCTTGAATTTCAGACCCTGCTGCTTTCTGAAAACCAGATCCACTTAATCAATTTTTGTTGGGCATTTATAATTAGGATGGCAAACACCACTACTTCTGTGGTGGAAATTCTGGCTGTGATAGGCATTTCTTTCCTGAATAAGCATTTTGACATAGGACAGCTTAGTTATTGACAAGATCCTTCAAGGATATAGCAGCCCATGTCATGATTATTTTCTTCTCTATACAGCTACTTCTTGTGCTCCATGAAGATTCTCCCAGCTCCTCCACCAAAATCCATGGACCTGGAGGAATATCCACCATTACTTTATGATCCACTACTTTAAAGATCCATTGCCTTAGTCAGCCTTTGAGTCATTGCAATAGAGAGGGTGAGAAAAATTTGTTATCAATTTTTGTATTTACTGAAACCTGGGCTTGCCAAAACCTTGTTTTAGTTATAAGACACAGGAGTTGTGCTTTGTCTTTCAATAATTGCGTTGATCCTGGTTGGTGGAATAAAACGTTATTGACTAAGGCTATGTTAGGGGAGGTGATTCAACAGCAGCATGGGCCTGTGAATGACTTCAGTCTTTCTTGGCTGGAAAGGGGTATATAGCTTTTGTTCTTGAGCTTTTCCTAAAAAAAAAACTTCAAAAAAAGAAAGAAAAGATAAATAAATGGAGGTAAGTAGGTATTAAAATAAACCACATATGTATAAATTGTGATAATTTTTCTAAATTTTCTCTTGTCCTATGTTGGTAAACTGTTCTGCAAGTTCTATTTATGGTGCTCAGGGATATGTCACTAACTGCAATGGGTTAAATTAAATTCTGGGGTTGGAATAAAAAATATGACTTCTTTCTTAGTTGTTTCCAGCAGCTTCCAGTCGTCTGAGCAGAAGAAAAATATTTTAAGATATTCTTCACCTTTTATCTTAGAAAAATATACTGACAAAGGATTGATTCCTTTGCCTGCTATTAATCATCAAATCACCAAATCAGTTGATTTTTATGGGACTATTTTTTAAATTTTTCCTGCTTCTACAGCATTAACTCCTGTTACATCCTTTGATTCTAGTGCGAGTGTTATTTTTCTATCCCTGTGATTAGTTAATGACTACTTCCATTTCTATAGCAATCATGTTACTATTGTTTCTATGCCATTGTGTCTGGGCCCAGTGCTGTCTGTCAACACACTTCATGTTTTCTTTTTTTAATTAGTAGCTGGAAACACATGGTAGAAAAGCACAAAATGATGTATTGATATGTTCTGGAAAACTGTCTGTGTGATAGCTTTGAGGAACTACTCCATAAAGCTGTTAAAAACTATTTGAAAGGCTTGAATATTTAAAACATTAACATTTAAAAGAGCAAAGTGAATTATGACCTGGACATTTTTCTTCTGTAATTGCAGCAACTAGAAAGAGAGATTGAAAATAAGATAAATGTATGGTTATGATATTTAAGCCAGATGGCAAGGACTCTATTTTCTGTTCCATGACAGATTTTTTTTAAATTATACAATTATATTTCAATTTTCTTGTTCTTCTATTTCTTTCAAAAGGATAGGAAGAAGTCAGGTCCCTTTCAGCTGTTTCAATAAGAATTATTGATTTCCCAGCAAGTATAACTTAAGTCTAGATATATAAAGACAGTGTGAAAGGAGAAAAAAATTAAAGGAAGCAATACCCCTTCCAGATAAAGTTAAAAGTCTCTAATAGATAAAAAACCAAACCACTAACAAGAAGAGATAAAAAATATATGGAAAATGTCACCAAAGAAGAAGTAGTCACTTGTGAAGGAAAGAAAAGTGAAACAGACTTTCAGATCAGCAGCCTTCTGACTTGCAAATTCACACCAAACAAAATGAGACCTTGGAAATGGTTAAAAATAAAACCCAACAGAATGAAACTATAGACAAAATACTCTCAAAGAGTGCCAACTGAAAATGAAACAGTGTACTATACACTGTCACGTTTCCCAGCACAATAGAAGTGAAAGATGCCAAAAAGAAAAAAAAAATAGAAAGGTGCAGGTGAGGATTAACTTATGGGGAAACACTTAAATGTCTTGATGGTTGTGATGAGGAAACATCATTAAGTCCCTGTTCTCTGAAATAAAAGGAAGTTGTAAACACAATGAGAAAGAAATGTGACCAAAGTGACTGTGGCATCTGACTGTGTGCTACACACTGTTCAGAGGCAGACAAACCTCTACAGTACTACCCAAGACTGAAAAAAGGAAACAACTGCTGATAAATAAGGGAAGCAGAGATTCATTTTCTAAAAGGAAGATCAGTTCTTCATCCACAATTCTTCAAGCTACTGTTTGTGGGTTAATTTTGATCCTGGAAACAGTAAACCACAGAGTAATTTTAATTTCCGTATCTGAGCCAGAAAAGTACAAGCATTCTCCACTCAAACAGGCAAGTCAAATAAATCAGGAGAAAACAAACAGAAAAGCAGTTTAGCCAGCTTTTCACTGTATTAAGTGTAAAGCTCCATAACAACCCCACTAGTGATTGTCTTTTTGCCTAAAAGGCTGGGTATTCTCTCCATTAGAAAACACTGACAAGCCCCAAAACAGAGTACTAAATGGAGGGGGAGAAGAAAAGCAGCAGCAGATGATCCTCATTCAGTTTATAGGTTTAAAGACAACCTTTAGGCAACCACCACCCCAATACATTTGGGAATACCTTAGGTGTTATGATAAGCCCTTATAACAAGGAACGTCATCAAAGCTTTATATATGGAAGTAGATGTGTTCAGCTTAGATTTCAGCAGGAATAGAAATCAGTATAGGTTCTTACTGCTTCTGGTTTGAGTTGTTGCTGACTTCACTGTGAAAAAGCATAGGTGGGCACAGAATGGATACTTCTAGAAAGTATTGATTGTGCTGGCAACACAGCATAATAAACTGACAGAAGAAGATTTTCAGCACCAAAAAGAAAGACAGGAGAACCAGTACCAGAGATTTGAAACTCATTTTCTCAGAAAGGAAAAAGACTCAGGAAGTGTTTCAGTTTTCCTGCCTTCTGGAAAGTGTGTTTCTAGTTGACAATGAAGCAACTGCATTCACTATTTTCAACAAGACTTCATTGCTGAAATAGGCAGCCTAAAGGCCTTACAACTTAACTGCTACTCCACCTTTGCTTATGAGAACATCCTAAGAAAAAAAAATAGAAAATTATGTCTCTGCAAGACAAAAGCTCCCAGAAGGTAGATCCTCCTTGTGGAAACCAGACCAAATCCATGGAGTATTTTGCAGTAGGGTGTTTTATCTCAGAAATAACATCAACTGAACATGACTGTACTGTTTCCAGATCTAGGCTGGCTTTATTCAGTCAACTCAACCCATTCATCTCCTTAGTATTTCCAGGTCAAAGGTTAACAATACACCCAGGATGAGTTGAGGTGTGTCTGCATCCTTTGGTGCAGTTATGGTTGGGTGCCGACTTTGGTCTATGTGGCTTGTGATTTCTGTTGGCTCACTCCAGGCCTTCAGAGATGTGCAGACAGTAGAAAACATCAATTACAAGGGCTTAGTCTGAATATCCTAAGAAATGCCTTTGCAAGTAAATTCCTTAGAAAATTCCAGGTATTAAGTGGCATTAAATCACAACACATTTCAAAAGCATTCAGCAATGTTTTGGCTAGAGAAGAAGATAGAAATATCTGAGACATGCTAAGAAGGAAGCCTGAGGGACAACTCAGTTGTCCAAACATTGGCATCTGGTCAGTGTACACACCCCAGGGAAACCCTTCTGGATTCTCGACATTGCTCCTGAGAGGCCTGGGCTCACTGGACCCATGCATCTCTGGCCTGACAGCTCACATACCGCAGGTTATTACAGGTAGGATCAGACACCTCTGTTTGGCCCTGTGTGGGGGCCAAAATGGTAGGGTTGCTTAAGGTACATGAAGAAATATCTGAAGATTCATCTCTTTAGCAGGGTGGAAGGAATAAATAATTCATAAGAGAGGTCTTCAAGGAGCACTCTGTCCTGGCCAGACAGGGCTGGCAAAGACTTTTCATGCCCTGAGTACTCGTGGTCACTGAGAAGCAGACTGGTTCAGAAATGAGTGTGTTTCTCATTTTCAAAATGTTGCAAAAGTTCCCCTGTTGCTTTTTTGAAATAGCTTCAGGATTCTTACCTTGGAGGAGAGACAGGAATGCAAACAGGTACATTTCCTGTGAAGCACAAACCAAAGCATTCACTTTCAGATCCTCCTATTTGTTTCTGAATAGAATGGATTTTTGCAAGCACCTTGCTTTTTTTTTTTTCTGTTGTGCAGCTGTCTTTTGAAAAAGTAGGTAATTTTGGTAGTTGAAAAACTATTTCAGTTTCATTTTTAAAGGCTTATCTCCTGGAACAACAGTATGTTTTGGTTTGGTTTATCTTGTAATATTCTTTTCTGCAGAAAGCACTTATTTCTTTCCTTGGCCAGATCTAGATTTCATTCCCTATAGCTGCAAGTCTCACATTACAAAGTTATCTATATATAGGTATCAGAAAGCAGAAAATCCCCAAGAAAATCAACTTTCAAAATTTAATTAATTTGTACATAATGCTTAAAATAACTTACAACAAACTGTGAGTCAACCTGTGAGTCAAACACAACTTCATGGAACCAGGAAGAAGAAAAGTTCATTGACTTATGTTCTGAGCAAATGCCTCAGAAATATCTGCTATAAGTTTGGCAATCATACATTGGTAATGACATAGGGGGAAAAAAAAGAAGATGTATTCAGAATCTCAGAATTGTCATGACCCATCAGAGTGAAAGTGCCATGAAAAGGCATGGTGTTTTTACAAATTCAACTAAATTGAGTTAAAACTGGGATAGGTGTAGGGAATGTCTGTGGAGGCATTTCTGTCCTGTGAGAAGAGGCAATTATAGTATATATATACATTAAAAATAATATATATAAAAATAAAGTTGATTCTGTGTCTGATATAGGTATTTATCAAGGAATAAATACCTGTAAATAGTATTTAAGCTTGAAAAAAAAGTCAACATGAAACCAGGAAAATGTAATCTCAGCAGGAATTAATTTAGGCTGGAAATTGGAAGAAATTCTCTAAAGTAGGGGAATAAGCTTCTGTGACAGCAAACAATCCAAGCAATCAGCATTGTTTTTTAAAGACATGAGAATTGTACAAGCAACATGAATGCCTACATAGTTCGTACCTCAACAAAATGGTCCTCCTCCCTTTGGAATTTGTTGACCAGTTTGAATTAAAGCTGATACAAATAAATAGGCTTTAAAAGTAATTCTATTCCTAGAATTTTCATGAATATAAGAGCTAGGTGGAGAGAACCCATATGGGATGCAATAGAGAGAAAGTCTTTAGTGTGAATTCATGGTCTTAGTCACCACCATGTTCCTGAGCTCACTGGGGCATTTAAATGCCATGGGAAAGGCATCAAGCAGAGCCCACACTTTCTCAAACACAGGAGCCTCACACTACACTGGAAAACAGGTTTCAGTAGTTCCTCTGCTCACATGTGGTGCCTTTCTAACACTGGAGCCTGTTACACAGTGAAAGGGTTTGAACAATGTGTTTGTCTGCAGAGGGTCTGGTTTTGATGACTTCATCAAGAGAACACATTTTCTGCCCCAGCCACTCATGCTATGTGAAATTAGACACATAATTTCATTTTTATGTGAACTTCCCACATTTAACCTTCACAAAGCAGTCAAACTGACACCTTCAGCTGGATCATATTTTAAAGCGTTTGAATTAGATGTGTTACTAATAGCAGTTTGGGGTTTTTTTTAGTCCTATTAATGATGAACAGTTATGGATTTGCCCCCATCTGGATGCAATGATAATTTCAAACACTCTGAAATTTTTAAAAAGTTTGTACTGTTCAGAGAAATTACAGGTAAAGGAGATATTACCTTTTGAGTGTTTTTCTTTTTCACAATTACGAAATATTTCTGTGGCAACTTCAACAATAGCTTTCATGAACAGGAAAAACAAAGTGTTTATTTTTAGGTGTTCATTTAGTATGTCCTATCCCTTAGGGCTGTGCCTACTTCCTTTCTTAATAAGCCCCATCCATCTCTCAAAAATGATGGACATCTCAACTTCATTGCTGGCTGAGTCCAGTGGAAAGCGGATGACTAGCCATTTCCCAAGGTTCTGAAATCACAAGCACGCTTTGTGTTTAGCCATGAGGAGGTCCTATACATACAGACATGGGTGAGTGCAAGGAAAGGATCTCTCCCATTTCCAACCCGCTCCCAACAGAGACCCAAGCAAGTGGCTAGCTTGTTTTTCCATGCCTTGGTGACAGATGTTAGCAGGCAGCTAACTTTTTTTTCCGTGGCTTGGTGACAGATGTTACGGTAGGCATTGTCTGATACTCAGTGACCAGCCATCACCAGAGGGGCAGGAGTGACAAACTTTTAACGTTACAAGTTTGCTTCTTTGGTCAAGCCTGAAAGCCCCTTGAAAGCAGAAAGTGACTGATGTAGTAAGGTGCTCTTGCGCTCACGGCCATCTCCCCGTTGTTCTCACTTCTGTGTCAGACGTACTTGCTTTTTCTTCAGCTGTTCCTTGGCTGTGAAATCTCCTAAGCAGAAACTTTCCTCCTTGTGGTCCCTTTCCCAGAGGACTCCTAACTCCCGACTTGGACTTGTGAGCATAAAGATGTTGAATAACAACAGTAGCGACAGTAGCAGCAATAATAAAGGAAAGTTTAGCGCTTTGCCTGTGTCAGACTGTGGGTACTTACGTGATCTCTGTTACACAAATCGTGAGCACTTTGTAGATTATCAGAGGTATTTAGACAACTACATCCCTCATTCTGATGGGAGTTAGGCACTTCAATGCCTTTAAGGATTTGTGCCTCTGGGACTTTTTCCAGATAACAGAAGTCTATGGCAGAGTTGGTGGGAGATAAACTTGAATTGCCCACATCTAAGGGCTGGGGGAAGGGCAGGCACTACCACCGACAGAAGAAGCACAGCTTTTCCTGCCTGCGGCATTCCTGGCCTTTACAGAAAGCCTGGAAGGAGCATGGAGAGCTGGTATGCTGACTGCCTTAAAAATGACTCTATCTGAGGTTAGATGGGAGCTATGGACCACGGACCAGAGTCGGGCACGGTGTTGCGAACTGCAACAAAACGCAAACCTGTGTCTGTATGAAGGAAGGGAAGGAGTGTGTGAATACAGCTGTAGGGTTGCGAGGCCACCAGTGACATTCAGCACCTTTCACAACCAGCTGTACTCAGCAGTGAGCACCTTGCAAGCTACTGGAAACCCGGATGGTCTGTTTTAAGTTGGGATTTTTGTTCTGTTGTGCTTTCACAACGAAGGAGACACAAAAAATGGGCAACATTTAGGTTGGGTTTGGTTTTTTTTAAACAAGAAAAGGACTCTGCTCTTTGGACATAGGAAATCCCATTCTATTTTTATATAGAACAGTTTCTAAATCATTCTTGAAGGTTCCTCATATCCTCTTTCCCTGAAATTCCTTTAACTCAGCCTACATCTACATGTGTGAAGAGGAACATTTTGTTTTCTTTTTGATTGCAAGCAGGCACATTTAAAGAAAATGATTTGCATTTTCTCATAATGAGCGACTGTCAGTCATTAGTCGGCCAAAGTGATTCCAATCCTGCAGGCCGCCAGATGCCAGAAAACACTCAAAGCAAGAGACTGACCCTGCTGCTCTTACTGGACATAGACTTCCCTTGGAAATGGGTTTTGTATCCCATTAAGAAAGGCAGGAACTCGCCTTTAATAAGAGCTAATAAGAAAGTTTATAAAACTATTTTAAGAATAAGAATTGTTCTTTCAAATCCTCTTTTAAGGGAAGATTAACTCTTAAGAATTGTTTAACAAGTGATAGCATCAGCAACATCGAATCTATCCGTATATCCAAAAGAATCTACCTACCCCCTCTTTTGGACTAACATGATCCTTCTAGAGTAGGAATAAAAAGTCTTTATAGCTTATTTAAGGGAAAGCAAGCCACGATATTTTTAAAGCCTGTGACAGGAAAGCATGTGTCCCAAACTGCTTTTGGAAACACTGCGTTTCTTCCTAAGATGTTACTTATCTTTTCCTGCTAAGAAACTGCTGGGACTTGCAGCTGGCGTGAGCACCGTGTACCCTGTGTCCAGGTCGGTGCGGAGAGGGACCCCGCGGGCAGCCCACCCGTCCGCGGAGGGGATTCGGGGCATCCAGAGCCCCCGGAGCCGTGAGGGCTGGCGGTCCTCGGCTCCCCGGGCGCCCGTAGCGGGAGGCGCCGACACCGCCCGTCTCCCACCCGGGAGCGCCGGTACCGCCGTGCAGCCGCGTTCCTGGGGCCAGGGCCGGCCGCGGGGAGCCGGAGCAGCCCCAGCACTGACGGGGAAGGCATTAGCTCCTTCCCGGTGACCGAGACTTTGTAATCTACATCAGACCGGGGGGTTAAGTGAGGGGGAGGAGGAAGAGGCTCCTAATCCCTGGTGTCTTTGTTCCGGCTTGCACACATCGGAAGCGGGGCCGAAGCCTGTGTGATCTCTTTTCATGGAAGAGGAAAGACATTTGCAGGCACTTTTGCGCATCCTGGCCTCCTGAGCGGGGCTGGAGGAACGGCAAGGGACACCCCGCTACCCTGTTCCGCTACTGCATCCCTCCCAGCTCCCACCCGCACTCGCTTTTCTCTCCACAACCCTCCCACTCCCACCCACCCCCCCAAGATCAAAAGCTCCTTGCTGTTGCAAAAGGACTATTTTCTCAGGCGCCCTTCCCCACCACGGCTTTGTGAAAAGGACAATAGACTCCTGTGTCAGTGTTGTTGGCACTAGCCTTGCATAATACAGGAAGCAGCATTTCCTTTCGGGGGTGGAAAATTAACTTGGACCGTGCGTTTCTCTTTTTATTGCTGATCGTACACACCCCGGGAAATTCGGCTCGCAGGCTCTCGGGGAAGGGAAGCGGCAGCAGGCTCTTCTCCGCATCCTCCCCGGTGCAGGAGGAGCCCCGAGCGCGGCTNGGCGGGGAGTGCCCGGGCGGGGCCGCTGCCCCACGCGCGCCGCCGCTCCCGCCCCGCGCAGCGCCCCGGAGCTCCCGCCGTTCCTCCGTCTGCCTGGGGCTGAAGGTGGCACGGAGGGAAACAGCGTCTCCTGCTCTGTGAAGGGGAAGGCAGCCTGGTTTTCTCCTTCGGGGGAAAAAAAGGCAGAAAAAAAGGGTCTGTTTCCAGTTGTGAGAGGTAAAAAAACCAAACAGAGAGCTCTGCCCTTTGACACCTCACGGTAGGTGTAAAGTCCGATTCCACAAAATTAGTTTTAACCAGTTTCTTCTAAGGATGTTGGCCCTTGCGCAGTGGTTATCCCAGGAAAGCCACACGCTCGTTAGTAAAACATTTGAATGTGTTTCTAATCCAGTTCTCCCCAGAAGAGATTATAGGATTAAGAAAGACATAGCCCCGTATAGAAATAGATCTCTGGGGCAAATGTGACCGCAAAAAGACAGTGTGTGCAAAATAAAATACACATTCCAAAGTTGTTCCTCAAATGATGTTATGGTCTTCATTGCCTTGTGGTGTTCAGGAAAACGTGGGTTTGCATTTCGTGACTGCAGCCCAGTTCTGGCTTCTCCATCTTCCCTCTGCCCACTATTCAGACTGAGGAGAAGTCATTGCAAACTCTGAGGATCTCAAGAGAACTCCTGTCACCAAAATCTTCTGGTCTGCTCTTCTTGTCTTTCCCCTTTTGTGCCATCAACAACCTTAACCTTACCTCCAGGAGATGACTTGGTATTTTTGCAACATGAGGACACACAAGAACCACATCAGCAGGTCCTGGTACTTGTGAGGTTAGTTTATGCACATATCATTCTCCTTCTGGACCTGTACAGGATTCTGTGTGCCAGACCCAGTGAAAAGAGAGCATTCCCAGATGAGATTTGTAAGCATCAGTTGGGCAGCTCTGAGGCTTGTCGAGTCAGGAGGCAACCCTTTTCTGCATCCCCCGTTCTTGCTGATCTGCCAGTTAAGGTTTTCCTGTACCGAAGGAAGCAAAGCTACTCATTTCATAGCATGGAAATGACACTGTTGCATCACTGAAGTAATGACTGCCCACATCACCACGAGTATCTCATGGAACTAGAAGTGAAACAATATTTTAACTATTACTGTCAGCTAGTTTAATTTTTTTAACACTTCTATGCTTTACCTTTTCTGCTTATTTTCAAGGAAGTGTTGTGTGGAAAAGAGCTGTATTAAGACTGTTGTCTTGAAAATCTCAGTTTCGACTGGAGAATGAAAGAAAAGACAATTTTAGTGCATTTTGGAGGAAGGTTTTATTCCCACCGGACCAGTGGAGCTCTCCTTAGTCTTCCTCTGTACAGTATCATCCTTGCTACTTGCAAATGGAGCTGGGGAGATGTCTGACATGGTTTGGGGTAAACATTGCAGCTAGAGAGTGCTATGTGAGGTTCTGGGCAAACATAGTAGTGGGTCTTCTTTCTTTCCACCTGTCCAGTAGACTTGCATTGCTCCTGATGTAGCCCTGTTAGGCCCAGACCCAGAGCTCCAAACTTGTGTCCTGGATCCTGCCTCCTGAAATGGCTTTCCTTGCAGTTGTCTAAGTGAACCAGCACATGGGGCAGGGAGTACACCAATCCTGCTATTTGGGGGACATGTGGTGTAACCATGTGCATTACTCTGGTGTAGCAGGACCTTGACAGTGCTGTCTGCATCCCACATTTCCCAGCACAGCTCCCAAGACACTCCTGTGAACACCATTTCTGTGGCCAGATAACTGTTTGCTTTTGTTCACATTTTGTGTCTGATTTGTCCCAGAGCAATCAGGGCATAGGCATTCATGCACATCACTGAGTCACCAGCTTCTCTGTGAGCAGCAGCTGCGTGGGCTCCCAGCATGGAGGCCTGGTTTGTGTTATGGCGAGGGAAACACTGAGCCCTGCGGGCTTAGTTTTTGGGGTGGTAAGAGGAAAAGAGCTCTTCCTTGTAAGTTTGGTTTTCTTTTCATGGCCCAGTATTTTCTTGGGTAGTTTTCCCTTTTTGACGTGTTTTGGTTTGGTTTTGTGGTTCTTTTGCTGACCTTCTGGTTGTCTTTCCCACTGAAAGGCAGTGACCTTGGCCCAGTTCCACAGGGAGGATATGCAGTTGATCCTTTCATGTGGTCTTGACTCTTTCTAAACACTTATCCTGGTACATTTATGTGCTTGTGGCTCCAGGAAAGGCATATATATATCCTCTTGGATAAAGAGAAGAAGAAATGGTTGAGAACTAAATTTCAACTGTCTGGGAGATGAAGCCAAGAGCACTACGTCACCACCACACTTACCCTGCTATGCTGAAAGTAGGTCATTCCCATATTGATACAGGTGTGTGTGCATGTGAGTGGGGTCCAGCATACAGTGGAAATGCTCACATAGCATTCTTCTGTTGTACTTGTGTTTTTCAGGGACAAAAAATTCTTCTTCCACTCTTTTTTATTTCCTGTTCAGTAAAATATTGCTGAATGCACATACAAAACCAATTCTGTAGTATTTTGTAATAAAATGTGCATTGTAGTAGATTTTGCTTTTTGTAAGGGGTTGAAATCACTGGCATTCTGCTGTATGGTCCTGACTGGAAGAGATGTGGGCAGAGCCAAAATCATGTTGGGTGTCCCAGAGACCAGTGAGGGCCAGCTGATTCTCAAGTGAGCAAAAGGCAGTAAAAAGGCAGGTGAGAGCAGTAGTCACACCAGCAAGGAGCCAGAATGAGAAATGTCAAGTTTGGGTCAGCATCTGGTCCAGACACAGTGATCAGGGTCTGATTGCCCCGTAGGGCCACAGTGGTGGTACAAGGCTGGGCAGAGATGTACCTGTGGGAGCTGTGGTGCAGCATAAGCAAGTATCGGTGGTGTGGCTTCAGTTTCAAGGCAGCTCCCAAAGAACAGGAGGGGCAGACTCTCCTCTGGCTTTGTCACCTACTGCCAGTGAAGGCAGTGACCTTGTACTGGACCAGCTGAGCACCAACCACTGCAAATCCTGGAAGAGGGATACTCTCCAGGCACAGGTATTCCTAACTTCTCAATAAAATACCAAGTAACCTAATTAATTGCTCATGTCAGCTAACTAATTATAATGAAAAACGAGCATCATCAAATTATGTGCTCCCATTTTCTCTACTTTCTTGTTATGGTTAGACAGCTGCCTGCTTTGCCTGCCCTCAAAAATGAACCTAGGTTTGACGCAGGTGGGAAATTTGGATGAAGATGTGATACAATCACTGCTCTGAGCTGTCATACCCTTCAGTGAATGATGGACAGCAGTGCTGTGAGGTTCTCCTCCAAGAACTAATTATTTGCTGCAGCTTTTGGTTGTCTTCGTCACAAACACTGACCAGGTGCAGAGTCAAGAGTCTATACAACATTAGGTAAAGCTCAGCCTTGCTGAGGGAAATCACCACCACAGCTGTAGTTTATGTTTATACATACATTTACCTGTGCATGTGCCAGGGGAACAGGTGTAAGTAGCTGTCCCAGTAAACACCGTAGTACAGAGAAGAGGTCCCATCTTTTACTTCTCACAGTCCTTGACAAAGCTAAGGATAATGAAGATGGTAAATGGGATTTACTTGATAGAGTGCTTCTTGAAGTCTGTTCCTGCCAGAGGATGTCAAAATAATGGTGATTGGAAACACCTCATTGAAAAGAGAGAGGAAAAGAGAATCAGAGGAAGGTCTTGGGAAGAGCAGACCCAGTCCATTTCACCTCACATCTTGCTCCAGGTTACAGTCTCCCCAGTAGATAGATCAGTACAGAAAGCTCCAATACTCTTCTAATTCTCACAGTTCACTGCATCTCCCATTGTATGGATGTGCTCTAAGCTGTACCAGTTAAATGACCCGGGTTATAAGTGACTTTCCATAGAAAACATGAAAGTTGTATTCTGGATTATTTCACCAAACTGTTTTAAATTGAGCCCTGAAAACTGTTCTAAGCCTCAGAAGTATCTGTGCCAGTGGAACTGACAAGGGACTGTAGAGATGGAGGGTGATAAGGAGCACTGGAACCTTGCACACTGGTTCTGCAAAAATTTTAATGTTTTCAGGTGATCATCTGAAATATTGCTTTGACTGAGCTTTCAATCCTTGAAGCACCCAGTCATCTTAAATTAAGTTGGCAGACGCAGATTCTGCAGAAGATCTGCAGAGGGAGTTCCAGTCTGCTCTGCTTTGACATCTTTCCTTCTCTCCCAATGACAAGAGCTTGGGACCATCTCAAAGACAGTCTAGTCTGTTCCTGTGAGGTGACTACCTCTCTGCTGTGAGTACAACAGACATCATGAGGTCCCTCAGATGTAACTCTGACCCATGTATTCTTCTTCTATGGGCAGGCACATGCTGTTGCAGGTGGTGGTGGTGGCCTTTGGTATAATGCTCCGAACACAGGAACCAGTGGCACAAGGAGCTATGCTGAGAATGGGTGCAAATAAAGAATTGGTTCCATGACTAGAAAGAGTCAGATCATGTTGGGAGGGTATCAGCTTCTGGTGTGTATGAGATTTTCCAGGCTCTTTATTTTTGCCAGGTTCACAGGAACTGTCCAAGCAATTCCCCACAGAAGACTTGGCTAAAGACCTAACCAAGGATATTCAAAGTGACCTATTTCCATTAGGGAGTAGAAACCACAACCTCATAATGTGTTCCAGTGACTTGACTAAGTCATATCCATAGGGGAGTTGCCACTCCACCTAATTCCTGAAGCCAGACATGCAAGAGACAGAGAGTAGACAAGAGGCAATGCCCTGGCTGAGTATTCAGCTGTGAAGAGTCTGATGTGCTCAGGGTGATGTCTCTGTTCCTTTGTCATTGTAGTCTTCTGCTCAACGTGGACCTAAGGTCTGAGTGCCTTAATTATCCACCTTCTCAATCAGATTTCCTATTGCTCATTTTCTATGTTGTTCCAATGAGCCTTGTTGGCCGAGGTGGGGGGGCAAGGGCTGCAAGTTGGAGAGTCAGTGCTTTTGCTGCCTGGAAGCTTGATGATTTTAGAGTCAGATGTGTGGGTTGTTCAAGCAAAAACCTTGCTTTTGCAAGCAAGGCTTTTTGTTTGCTTTTTGTTCAAGCAAAAGCCTTACTCTGATCTTCCTTCAGAGCAGAGTAAAATTCAGCAATACAAGGTACTGCTGGGCTGCAAGTGAACACTGAAAACAAATATTGGCTACTCTGAAGGCTGTTTCTCCTCTCTTTTTCAGCTTCTGTAGTGCTGAAGGCTGAGCAAATGATCAGTCTTGCAAAATGTTTTCCTCATGAGTTTTAAAGGGCTTACTCTCAGCTGCTAAATTTGGCTGATTTCCTTTCTAGTATTTAGTAATAGTATTTTTAACAAATGCTAGAAAAATGAAAATTCCCACATTTCAAAGCAGAAGAGAACATAACAACTCTTATGTACCCATTATTCACAGAAACATAGACTCATAAAATTTTTGAAGGGACCCACAAGAATCATCAAGTCCAACTCTGGGCCCTGCACAGGACATCTCAAGAATCACACCGTGTGCCTGAGAGCACTGTTCCAACACTTCTTGAACTCTGACAGGCTTGGTGCAGTGGGGAAAGTGTTTCAGTGCCCAGTCACCCTCTGGGTGAAGAACCTTTTCCAAATATCCAACCTAAATCTCCCCTGACACAGCTTCGTGACATTTCTATGGGGACTATTACTGGTCACCAAAAAGAAGATCTAAGCTCCTGGCCCTCCTCTTCACCTTGTAAGGAAGCAATAGACCACTATGAAGTCTTCCCTCATTCTCCTCTTCTCTAGGCTGAACAAACAAGTCACTTGAGCTGCTCCTCCTAAGTCTTGCTCTTGAGGCCATTCACCATCCTGGTCCCATTTCTCTGGACTTGCTCTAATAGATTGATATCCTTCTTATATTGCGTCACCCAAAACTTTCCCCAGCACTCTAGGTGAGGCCGCCCCACTGCAGAGCAGAGCGGGACAATCCCCTCCCTTGCCCAGTTGGCGATGCTGTGCCTCATGCCCCCCAGGACACTCTTGGCCCTCCTGGCTGCCAGGACTCACTGGTACAAGTCACTAACATGAGTCACACTACAGACTTATATTCAACTTGCCACTGGCCTTTTCTGTGGCGCTGCTCTCCAGCAGAATCTGACAGACCTGTAGTTATCATGGTCATCCTTCTTGCCCAACTTGAAACCTAGGACATATGCCAGCTTCCAGTCTAGTGGGACACCTCCAGATTCATGCTCGTGCTCCTCGGGCACTCTCTGTGAGAGAGTGGGAGCAGCTGCTGTCACTTCTGGCTCCATCCCATGCTGAGTCAGCCTCTCTTGTGCAAGCTGCGGGTTCCATGTGGGCCTCTCATGGGTTTCCCCTGGCTCTAGAAACCCACCCTATTCTGTACAATCCCATGTTCTGTGAGATATGCTTGTACCAGAGCTGTTTGTCTCAGTGAGTAATGGTTACACTCCAATGATAAATTTGTCCTCACATATGCCACCCACTACTTAGGATCAAACCAAGACCCAAGATACTGGTATGAAGAGATCATATTGCCTGCAGGATAGACTTCCGCCTAGGACAGATCTAGGACTCCCTCCTTCCTGTTTGTCCAGCCACCACACCTAAACCACTCTTCAAAGTTAGTTTGCACCCTACAAGGTGTTGCAAATTGCATGGTAGTAGTATACAAAAAAAAACCCCCAAAAATCAAGTACATTCCATGCAGCCATCCTGTTCACACATGCATCATCCATCTGTCCAGATGTTTCAATTTAGGTGTTTAGACTGTTTCATCCATTTCCAGGGACAAGACTCCTACTGTACCTTCATTCTGCTTTATGGGAATATCTGCTTCTTCTTACTTCCCCATATCTCACTACTAGGGTCTTTTCAGTCTACAAGCTCCACATCTCATCTCTCCCTGACTTTAACACATAAAAGAATGAAAAGAAATTAGGAGCAGAGCTTCAGGTTTGGCCTCCCTGGTCCTCTGCTACTTAAGTGGATCAGGAGCTGATGACATCTGTTGGAGAAGGAAGAAGCTATGTCTTGCCAAGGAAATGTGGTCTTTGGAGGGCCATGACTGAATGCAGCTGTGTTGTAGGAGGTGTGAGGATGGGGAGGAACTGGTGTGGCACGGCTGCTGAGCTTGTGATGGAGTCTGCATCATCTCAGACTCAGCACATACTCAGCACTGGGTTGGCCAAAGGCAGGCACAAACCGTTCCCTGAGGTCCTTCCATAGTGGGCCCTTGCTCTTAGGGGGTCTAAGCCGTCAGGATCCCCAGTGTCCTAGTTCTTGTTGGTCTGTCCTCCCTGACTGACTGTTTTCCCAGCTGTTGTCCTCTCCAGTGAAGGAGGTGACTTTGTGTGAGTCATCCTCTTCTGGAAAGAAACCTCTGGGTTCTTCCCCTTGTGGTGTGAGCAGCTGAGGGGGAAGGTATTCATAGCTATTTTATTTTCAAGGTCTCAGCTGGGGGCAGGAAGATTGGAAAATGCAGACTTAAATTTGTAGCTTAGGGTGTAATTTATGAATAGGAGTTGAACAGACGTGTGCAGGAAATATTCTCACAGACTTTAAACTTTAAAGCTAAACAGTTCTCAAGTTAAAAACAACATCAACTTCTTATTTTTTTTCTTGCACAGGATGGTCTGGTGGGACACAGGAGGTCTGAGTTCTATTTGTGTCTCCTGTCACCAGCTTCCTATGACCTTGGACTAGCTAGCTAACCTCTCTATGAGCCTCCGTTTCCTTCCCTGTAAAAAGGGGATGGTCACATTTACCTGCCCCATGCAGACACTCGTGAGACTTATTTCACAGCATAAAAATTTAGGAAGGGCCATACTGGGTCAAACTGAATACCCGACTCACACAACAGCCTTTCTCTGACTACACAGGGAAAAAGTGGAAACACAGGGTTTGAGTTTTGCTGTCATGGGCTCTCAGCTGATTTTTCAAAAAATAAAATATGGATGGGAAACGTGAGATATGTGCGTAGGTGGGGAAAAATATATTTCCACCGCTGCCCTGGATGTTATAGGGTCAGTGAAGTCCAGCCGGACAGCTGACAGGGCAGACTCCCTAAGCGTTCTTAGCCAGTGCTGCCCCTTCCTGGCTTCCCTGCACTGAGCGCTCTCAGTGCTGCTGGCTGGGGACCCGTGCTGATCTGGGTCAGGCCCCGCACAGGGCGGTCTGCCCCGCGGCTCCCCCTCCCCAGGGAAGGCAGGGAGAGGAGCCCCGGACCCCCGGGGCACGGGCAGCGCTTTGGGGCGCTCGGAGCATCGCGCCCCGCAGCCGGGGGACAGCTCTAAATGTCCCCGGCCCGACCGCGCACCCGGCTCAGCAGCCGGTGACTGGACGCGTGTTTTCCTGGGAGCCGGAGAGGGGCTCTGCGGGACGGGGACCCCACCGCTCAGCATTTGGGCCAGGAATCGCAAGTCCGCTGCACGCCCTCCCCAGGGGAGCCCGGCGACGTACGAGCGGCTGGTCCCGCTGCCCTCCCCGGCAGCGCTGGGGCCGCGGCGGCTGAAAGAAGCCCAGCGCCGGGCTCCGGCGGGACGGCACGGCCGGGCTCCCTGGAGGCCGGGGGCGGCCGGGACCGGGAGACCCGCAGGACAGCGACACCGTGCCCGCCGACGGACGGGCAGGCGGGTGGGCAGGCGGGTGGGC